>JAVSCE010011961.1:0-146695 GCA_032199065.1 Smutsia gigantea
TGACTTAGTACGCTCAGATGATCAGCAAGGTGTCATGAGCCACCAAAGCAAGGTGTGTGGGGGGGGGGGACTTAGAAAGCACCCAAGGGAAAGTGACATTTGGACTGGGGCATGAAGGATGAGTAAGAATCCAGAAAGAAGAGGCAACAGTGGGAAGGAGAACTGTCAAGGAGGTGTGAGATGGCCTGGCATTCTTGGAAAACAAGGGCAGCTTGATATGAAGGCCAAGTTCTTTCTAAAGAACCTAAGATACGGTAACAAAAGTAAGGAGTCACTTCATGGATTTCAACGACCTTGAATGCTGGTGTAAGGAATATAGATTCTGTCTTTCAGGCCAGTGGTTTTCAGTCCTCAGTCCCCTCCCTTCCTTTCCCTCCCTCCCTCCCTCCTTCCCTCTTTCCCTCCTTCCTTCCTTCCCTCCTTCTTTCCTTCCCCCCTTCCCTCCTTCCCTCCTTCCCTCCTTCGTTCGTTCGTTCCTTCCTTCCTTTCCTTTTAGCAGTGTAACCTTTTGGTTAAAAACAATCTCAAACAGAAGTACATTATAAAGAACAGAGTAAGGTGGATAGCTAGGGAACTGTCATGGACTGGGTGCCCATAGAAAGCAGAGCTTGAGATAAGGGTTTGTGGGCAGTGGTTGCTTTTTTGGACATAATCTCAGGGAACAGGAGTAAGGGGTCTGGGAAGCAGGGACATGAGGAAGGAGGAGCCAGTGCAAGGGTCCTGTGCCTCGCTGATAATCACTGCAGGCAGTGGGGCTGGGTTATGCTGGGACCCTCTGAGGAGCATGTACAAAGTGCTTCAGAATTACCTAAAGATGGGAAATGAAGTCACTGTCCCACCTGTTTCCCTCCTCCATTGGCTAAGGACTGTTCCATGGGACGCTGACACCTTTGCATTTCCAGACTGGTCAGCATAGGTACTGAGCAGGTGCCCAAGGATGGCCCACCTTGTGGTGTTAGAGAAACCCCAGGACAGCAAGTGGGCGAGGTGGTGGCGCAGCTCGGGGGCAGGACCACAGAGCCCACCAGCAGTGGCTAGAGTGACAGGCAGGTTCAAAGGCTGTGAGGTGGGGCACAGGCAGCGTGAATGTACGATCTCTCTGCCAGGGCGGGCATGCGGACAGGTGAGAGGAAGTGCATTTAGGAAAATTGTGAGAGACCAGGTGAAAAGCAGTGAGGTACAAAACCAAGTTACTTGGAGTGGAAAAGAAGGGGAGGTGCCACTGTGAAACGTGGTTGGGGAGGTGGAATCCACAGGGCTTGGGGACTGGGTGCAGGAGGTGAGAGAGAGGGCACGACTGCCATGCTGCTAGGTGTCCAGCTGGCGCAGCTAGATAGATGATGGTGAGGCTCGCCCAAACAGGGAATTTAAAAGGTGGAGGAGGTTCTTTTTCCTTTTCCAGGTGGACAGAAAATGAGTCCTCAGCTTTCCTGTAAGCCTCTACTAAGCAACTCACTGCCTGCATGAAAAAGAAAGGAATTCCAAAGTCATGTAAACGGGCTGAGGCAGGACAGGGGGTGAACACAGAGAACTTGCTCTGCTTTCTTTTTTCCACTTAACTCTTGTATCTACAGAGCTACTACTTCCCCCCTGTCTTGTAGGTTCACAGACATTTGATGCAGGAAAGACCCTCTCTTTGCAGATGGAGAAGCAGGCCACAAGGAAGAGAGAAACCCGTGTTCACACAGTGAGTAGAGATCGGAATTCCACCTGTAACCCAGGCCCAGTTCTCATTCCTCCACCCCTCCCCTGCATCTCATTTTTGTACACTGCCAGCTTTCTCATCATGGGATGGGGCTAGGGATGCTCTGAGGTTTGGGGGCAGCATTCCCTACCCAAACAAGCACACAGATGAAAAGCCTTGCCTGTCTACAGCCTTTACGATATCCGGTGCCAGTTTTGTTATTACCTCTTAAGGCCCAATTCTCTCTAAGCTGTTTTCCCAAGATCTCACAGCCAGAGGTGAGATCCAGGCTTGAAACTAGGTTTCCTGGGTCTTTCTTCATTTCCGGCATGGAACTAAAACCATGTCCACATATGAAACACAGTAGCATATAGCAGGTACCCATTAAATGCTATTTCCCTCTCCTCATCTGCTCTCTTCTACCAAACCATGTTGTTGCTTGCATAGTTCCTACAGCCAGTGCATTCTGGAGGACTTTCTAGATTACTTTTTCCTTTTATAAAAAGCCAAGAATGATAGTCCAGAGCCTCCCTGCAGCTCAGACATCTCCCCTAATTGCTCTGAGCCTGTCTCATGGCCGTCCAGAGCTACAACCCTGACACCGAGGTAGCCCATGTGTACCCCAGCCCCTCAGATTCGGCCTTCTTTTTGAAACCCTCCTGACCACCCTGGGCATAGACCCTTGCCCTCTCAGTTACAGCTCTACGGTGAGAGCACTCAGTGCCCTGGAAGTCACTGCCTGTTTGGGGAATGGTATTCACCTGCAGACCGCATTTCCTGAGAGTTAGAAAAGCCCATTCAAATCATGTCCCTCTACTGATTAGCACAGAGCATGGCACAGTAAATATTCATTGATTAATGCAGCAATAGATAAATACATAAATCAGTGAAACAATGAATGGGGCTAATGATAACTGCCCTTAATGAATTTGCAGAGTTATTGTGGTAAAGATTCCCAAAGTTTATAAAGTGGACCCTGAAGCGGTGGCACGTACGCTTACGCAGCCTGGGTGGGTCTGTAGGTGGTGCTGTTCTGGTAGCAGGGGTGAGGAGAATCTTGCAAACTAACCTCATTTCTTTTTGTTTATTATGGAAGGGACCATTTTATAGTTTCAAACAGAGGTTGGCACAGAAAAAGCATTCAGATTATATTCAGATCCACACAGTAGATTCAAACCACAGGGCCGTCTGCCATTCCCACTTCAAGGGTCACCTGGAAAGTCCAAAGGGCTTCAGATGATCTTCTGAACTTCCTTCTACTTTTTTGAGACTCAATTTTCTCAGTGATAAATGAAGACGTAAGGGCAACTGCCTCCCAGAGTGTCTGTGTTGGGATTGTGCATGGCTGGGAGGGGCTGGTCCTGGTGTCTGTGCCCAGGCTGGGTGATCCGGCTCTGGCCCTGTTGACGACAGTGATCCTGGCAAGGCTGGCAACAGACCGCTCCCAGCTTCCAGTGCAGCACCTGGCTTGTAGGTCGAGCTAAGTAATGGTTCTTGAAGAACAAATAAGGTCTGATCCCCCAGGAGGACTGAATCAGACAAGAGGGATAAACATGTGGAGCGAGCTGCTTTGGAAAACAGTTGAAGCCAAGGCACTAAATGAGTTCATGAGAGACCAGGTTTGTTTCTTTCTAAGAGATGGATGAAAAATATGGTGAAAAACAGGAAACTGGGATCCTGATGAACCAGAAACAAGGGCAGTAACTGAAAAAAGCCAGATGGTTTCTTCTTTTTTCTTAGTATTGAGTCCATCCCCCAGCAAATAAGGAACTACTTTGTATGAATGATACTGTGGTCATTTAACGGGGCTGGACTGCAAGGCATGCTGGGATCTCAGTCATTCTTTGGGATCTTTTGGGGGTCTCTCAACAAGGAAGTGAGATAAAGCCAGACCTTGATGAATGCAGGGGATTCTGAGTGCCTAGCAGGCTAGCGTCTTGGATATAACTTGTCATGCTCTGCGCACTTTGACCGCCCTACCCCCATGACAACTGATTAGATTCTCTGGCTAGAATCTAGACATCAGGTAAAGAGCAGCAGCCTTGAGAATCTGGCTTGAGCATCTTCCCTACAAGAATATGCTACATCATATGCGTATAAAGAGATATGACTCAGTTTTCTCTAGGGAAGTTACGAATATGACACACAGAGAAAATTCAGTGAAAAAGAGTAGAGACAGTGGAGAATCCTGTGAGTAGAGGGAGAAGAAATTGGAGACAGAGAAACAGAAGGGATGCACTAGACTAGGAAATGCCAGAACAGGGAGGCCAGGGACGGCTTCTAAGGAGGACAAAACTTGCTGGCTGCTGCTGTTTCTCATGCATCGCGCATCATGAACGCGGCTCCCTCTGAGGCCTGGAAAGCCAGCTGCCAGTTTCTAAGACTTCTTTACTTCCCTGAGCATCTTTCTACAAAACTTTAGTATCTGAGGCAACCTGACTTCTTGTTATTTGCGACCTGAAAGAGACACCTGTCTCTCTGTCCTGTTCCAGGCTTGGGCTGCACCTACACTGAGATCACAGGGAAAGTGCAGAGAGCCCTGGGCCAGGTGTCTGCATTCCTCCAATCGGCTGGCATGGCTGCCTCCAGGTCTGACTGGTTTAGGAAATATCCCCTTCCACCGACACAAGGCCTGGGGTGTTCGGGAGAGCTCGGGCCTCAGAAAGAAGGCAATTTGAAAGAGATAGGTACTCAGGACCCCGCAAGAGATCTAAGGAATCAACCAAGCATCTGTCCAAGCAGAAGGTGGAACTCATGTCAGGAGTGAGGGGGATGCCTGGGGCATCCATGGGCATCCCCTGTGGTAGATGGTGGGGTGCGCTGAGCAGCCCAGGAGTTGCCCAGTGGCTACAGCCAGGCTCACCAAATGCTGTTGGCAGTGACCAGTGGTGGGTCATTGCTCTTTGTAAGGGGTGGCAGAACCCCTCTTAGAGTTGACCTGCTCTTTACCATGCCCCTCAGTGATGAATAATGCTGCTGAGTTGACTCAGGCAGGGTAGGGCTGCACTTGTAATCTGAAGGTCTCCTGGGTTGTTAAGAGAGTTGGCCCGAGAAGGCAGGAGCTGACAGCTGCACTCCCGTTTATCCACGCTGTACAGATACTGGTGAGATATATTCTCTGTTCTTCTCTAAGCTATGGTGTTCGTAAAAACCATGTCCCAGTGTTCTCTCTACTTCCAGCACCCAGCATGCTGCCAGGCACATGGAAAGTGTTCAGTAAATCACTGCAGATTTACGAGAAAACCTTTAGAGCCAGGGAAATACTGTCCTAAGAAGAGCACAAACCTCAGATTCCAAATCTTATACTCTTCAACCTGAGACCTTCTCAGGTAATCATAGAGAGGACTCATTAATACGTGTCATGCTTGAAACAGAAGTAGCTGTGACATGGCAGAAACAATATCTTATCTGGAGATACTGGTTCAAATCCTCCCTTTAGAAGGTACTAAGTGTGTGCCTAACAGAGGCTTGCCTCTTTGTGTCTGTTTCTCATCTGTAAAACGAGGAGATAATGCCTGTTTGTAGGGTCGCTGAGGACTTGGTAAGATGACATGTAAGAAAATAGCAGCCCACAGCACAGCTCAACAAATGTTTGTTGAATGGCAAATGCCGTTCTGGTGACTAAAATTCACCATAGCTCAGTTCTGCTTTTTGCCTTGACTCATCCTCCTGTTGTCTGCCAAGAACGTTTCTGTGCGTAGCCTGGTTCTTTCTCCAACTAAGAGGGACATTCATAAAGGTGGCTGACATCTGGTAGGAAGCCATCCTTGGTCATCTACTGCCCATCTACTGGGAGACAGGCAGTAATAGACAGACAGACACTCAAAGGGGAGTCCTGGGCACTGAGACTGTGAATCCATCATTGAAGCCACTTTTCAGGGAGAGCATAGGCACCTTCAGAGGGAAAGATTCAGCAGTGCTAGCTGACTGGCACCCCCTGGCAGCAGGGAATTCTTATTTTAGCAATGCCTCTGAGCTTACGCAAGTATATTTTGGGTTAGAGAAGCCACAGTTTAGATTTGCTAAATACATGATTAAATAAGGCAGAATGTGAAGAGAGAGACAATGATAAAGTTTATGGATTTATAAAGTGATACATTGAGAAAAATCCATTATAACTTCTTTGTATCTTTCATTAGACACATGGGCACAAAGCAGCAGATTTCACCTGCAGAGAGCATGAGGATGCACACGGAGGACTACGAGAGCTGCAGGCGGGATGCATCACTGAGGAGCAGAATGCATCATGTATTCATTGACTAGATGGTCTGCGCCAGATGCTTTCCATATATTATTTCTTAGCCACACTGTGGTCCTACATAGTAGGGGTCATTATTCCTATTTTAGTGAGATGGAAACTGATGCTCATGTTTGTTGAGTGATTCCTCCAAACTCACGACTTTGTCAGAGCTGGAACTTGCCTGTCCAAAGGGTGTTCTACTGAATCACATTGCCCACGGATCTTTCTGGTTTATAAACTGCCTTTTGATGTTAAGTGTTATATACCTATTCCAACAAAATTTAGAGGAGCAAGACTTTGGGGTGAGACTTTTATTTAAGCGGGGTGTTGGGAATACTCTTTCTGTTGTACCTTATCACGCTGTATGTATTTGACATGTCACCACAATGGCTCAGTTGCCCAATCCATGGCCCTACTGAGAGGCTCTATTATCTTTGATCTCTCTGAAGCATGAAACTTTGTTGACCCCACCTCTCCTCTTGGATGGTTCCACCAGCCACGGATTGAGGTGATGAGCCCCTAGTCGTACTACTGTTCAAGGCTCTCTCCACTCCAGTCCACACTCCAACATGGAAGCCAGAGCGATCTTCCCAAAGTCTGGCTCTGCTACAGGTCCCAGCTTTGCAAATCTAGAAGGGCTATCTCTTGCTGATCACATTTAGTCCAGTTCTGTAATCAGGCATTCAAAGTCTCTTGCCATTCTCTCAATCTCCAAATCTCACCTTCAGTCAATCAGAACTGACTCGTTATTGACCCTACACTCGGCCTCCTCTTTCTTACCTCTGTGCCTTTTTTCACGCCAGCCCTAAAGATTTTTCCTAGGGGTGAGTATCAATATCATACAAGCCTGAAGACACACTCTTTCTCCTTTGCACTGAATACAGTGCCTAGAAAATGATTTGTGGTCAAGGAATTCTTATGTATTTCTGAATATATTAATGGAGCCCCTACTGTGTGCCAGGTACTATGCTAGGTATTTGAGAACTGTTGAGCTGAATTGCAGGAAACTGAGCTTCTGTTACCTGGACAGACATGTTAATGTTCAGAGCCTCATTTTGTGTTTCAATTAGTATCATTTGTAGGGCACTTTACAGTTGAAACACCATTTTCATACCCATGCTCTTGTTTGTTCTTCAGCACGGTCTGCTACAGACATAGGTCAGAGAGTGTTACAGCTAAACCAGGTCAGAGATGCCTGAATGACCCAAGATGGAAGGATCTGATCTGTCAATCTCTTAAATCTCTTAAATTCAAATTGTTGCTGTTTTTGAATATGTCAGTTTCTACAAAGCTTCAGGGATGTTTTTCTTTTCCTTTTTTTAAAATCAGTTTTTATACTTTCAACTATGTAATGCATATGATTTTTTTAAGAAAATTGAATACTACTAATGGTCTTATAAAAAAGAATGGTAATATCAAAATAAACTTTAAAAAAAAAGAATGGTAACCATCCTTATTTACCAGTTCTGCCCTCATATTCAGACATTTCAACTACTTTAACTGTTATTTAATCTGTATTTCTAAATAAAATTTGTATGCCAATTCTTGATATATCAATTTTAGACATCTATTGAGCTGAACATTTTCCGTTGACATTATCCTGATACGGTAACTGAGTGAGTGAGCAGTTCTCATACGCCACCGTTCTTGTGGATGTGAAGTGGCATCTCATTATGGTCTTGATTTGCATGTCTCTAATGGCCAAGGATGTTGAGCATCTTTTCAAGTGCGTATTGGTTATTTGCATGGCTTCTTTAGAGAAATGTCTATTCAGATCCTTTGCCCATTTTTAACTGGGTTGTCATTTTATTATTGAGTTGTAAGAGTTCTTCATATATTCTGTATACAAGTCCCTTGTCAGATGTATGAGTTGTAAATATATTCTCCTTATCTGTGGATTATGTGTTCACTTTCCTAATAGTTTTCTTTGAGGTACAAAATTTAAAATTTTGACCATGTCCAATTTTATCTATATATTCTTCTGTTCTTTGGGCTTTTGGTATCATATATAAGAAGACTTTGCCTAAACAATGGTAATTAAACTTTATTCCTATATTTTCTTCTGAGTTACATAGTTACAACTCTTACATTTAGGTCTATATAAATATTGAGTTATTTTTTATATACAGTGTTAAATTTATTTTATATGGTTTTATATCATTCAGTTTATAAAATTAATTTACTCCTTTTTCCTATTTATATATCAATTACCTACTGCAGTTATATAAAGGAGTTATTGAGTTATATAGAGAAGTTTTATATATTAATTTCTCAATAGTAACCTTTTAAACCCTAATAAGAGATTTTCTTTTGGGGTTAAGAAACAGAAAATAATAATTGATTTTTAAATCTCCTTTTTAATAGATTTATCTCTTTGTATTTGCATTGTCTTAAGCTTCCAGAACAATGTTAAATAATAAAGTTCATACTGAACATCAGTGTTTTGTTCTTGAATTTAATGGTAATGTACCTGATGTTTAATTATTAAGTTTGAAATTGACTTCTCATATTCTTACCAAGTAAGAACTATCCTTCTATTCCTTCCATACTATTTCTAGTTTAATCAAGACAGTATAATAAATTTCATCAAGATGATTATGTTTTTCTCCTTTACCATCTGATGTAATGCAGTTATCAACATTTTCAGTCTTGAACCATCCTTGCATTTCTGGAACGAACCCTGCTTGGTCAGATTGTACTATTCTTTTAGGATACTGCTGGTTTGGATCTGCTCACGTTTTACTTATGACACATGCACAAATGGTATTGCCCAACATCAATATATGCCAGGTTTCCCTTCTTGAGCCCAGCCAAACTACATTAAGAAAGCAAGGGGAGGTTACCAAGAACAGGCCAAGATGAGATTTCAAGAGATCACTTCTATTCACCTTGGAGAACCTGGTGATTGTCCATCTGACAAAGTACTTGCTTACATCACAGTTTCTCACTCCAAGGTCCTGCCTGTACTTTAGCAAAGCATAGAAAAAAGTGCTGAAACATCACAGAATAGTCCCAGTAACATGAAACTGCAATAGTACAGTAGGTATATCACCACTTATTGCTTACAGTATGCCTTCCTGCACTTGGCTCTACATTTACTATTTCTTCTTCTCCTTCCTCTTCTTATTGGCAGGGAAACATATTGGGATATTAAATTGTGTCTTCCATTTGACAGGAGGTTGGAAAAATGTGTGTGGAGTATGTTCCCTTTGCTTGATGGAGTTGTTCAAGGCTTTTGTGCTGTTGGTGTCATATATAAGAAAACTCTGCCTAACCCATGGTAATTAAATTATATTTTATACTGATTCCCACCCCCAGGCCTCTGTTTGAGGAACTTATTGAAGTAAGTTAGTAGCTGGGGTGGAGAAGGAGCAGAACTGGCCCTACAAGGTAAGCAGAGGTCATCATCCCAGAGCCTGGGGTGGGGGAGCAGGCTGTGACAGGTCTTGCAAGTGACGGGAACTCACGCAGCATCCTGAGAAGTACCGGGATCTCTGATGGGGCAAAGAGTTTCCTACTTGTGAAGGGAAATATTTTTATTTTAACATCTCCGTGAATAGCTCTAGACTGAAGAATAGACTAAATTCGTCCATTTTTTTCAGGTAGGTAAGAAAACCCCCTGAATCTTTGTGCATAATCTAGAAAGAAGAAGTTACCCCCAACTCTAATCACCAAGTGGTTTGCACTTGCACCTCAGTGTTGGGCGGCAAATTCCTATCTTCTAGCTATATAGCTCTCATGTGAACCTTGGGGAGGTTTTTTAATCATTATTTCCAATTTCAGATAAAGAAACTAATATTCAGAGAGGTTAACTTGTCAAAGGTTATGATGTTGTATTAAGTTGACCTAAGTTCAGAAATTGTATTATGCTGACTTACTTAAAAAAAAAAAGCTATTTCCTCCTGGAGGGACTACCTTGGGCTAGGCAGAAGGCTAAATGCCATATATATGTATGTACATAGATATACAAATATATGGATTTATTAATTGATTTATATAATCTCCAACCCTTATAAGAAACTTTCAAGGAAGGTCTTCCTATTGTATTAATTGTTTCATCTTAACATAAAGCAAAAGATGGATAATCATTTCAGTGGTTGAGAGACCTTGTGTCTAGCTCCAGTTCTGTTGTTCTCCATTTGTGACATGAGAATAGCAAAACTTGCCTTTCCATATTTTTATGGGTATTGAATGAGGTATTGGAAATAGCAGGATCTCGTTAACTATACAAAAATGTGCACATGGGGACCTTGCCTTCTACTGAGATTGCAGTCTGTATTGGTCATCTCGACTGAGAGCCTCTCTCAGCAGTTACCAGATTTTGAGACATACAGTATAATACAGAGGGGACCAAGACATCAGGAGTTGGATACCAGCCTTAGAAACTGACTGTTGACATTTGTTTGTAGTCTCCTTGAAGAAGAGGTTAGGTCATAGTTCTTCTGGTCCTGGCAAAGTCAGCCAGAAACTGCTAATGGCCAGGTATCCCATCCGATTGCTTCTTTCCAGTCCTTCCTTGTGCTCAGGGAAGACAGACAAACAAGATGCACTGTCATCACCACGCCAAGGGATCTTCTGCTGGGGCCTCTTCCAGGCAGCAGAAATGCTGGAAGTTCATGTAGGCAGTCTACCCACAGGTCCCAGAAAGTCTTCTCCCAGTGGAAATCAAGCCGTTCCAAGGCAAGTCAGAGGAGGCTCGCTGTTCTGTACGGGTATCTGCGCTCAGGATGATGTGTCTGGGCTCTGACGTTGTGGCTTAATGCTGGCTACAGTGAGATTTGCCCAGGACGACCTGCTAATCCAGGCTAGAGAGGGCGGCGGCTAAAGTATCTGTCAAAAAGTCAGGACACTCAACCCCATGGGGGTCATAGCCCTGCAGTACCCCCGCAGAAAGCAGCCAGACTAGGTCACAGGCAGTGGGGTTTTCAGGAACAAAGTAAGTAGAAACCCACTGAGATTTAGAGGTAGGTGTCTTTTTTTCATCGACACTGCTTTACTGTGTCTGAGAAAGAAGATATTTGGGGGGCCCAAAGAGCACTATGAGAATAGAGACCCATCTTTCACTCTGCTCATTCTATACCCCACGTGCCTGCCACTGTCTGGTGCATATCTGATGCTCTATAAACAGAGCTTGGTAACTGGGGGAATAAGTATCCTGGCAGTGAGTGGTGTGGTCCCACCTCCTGTAAGTCTTTGTATAATTTAACAATTTCTTCTTGTGGAGGAATAAGTTCTGCACTAAACACGTTTTTTTTTTCTCTCTCATCAAGAATTATAATGCCTGATATGAAGGGAGAAACAGTCCTAGGCACAAAATCAAAAGTTCTGGGTCTAAATCTTGACCCTTCCTTGACCAGTTGTGTGGCCATGGAGAAGTCACAAAAGGATTTTGAATTTCAATCTTCTTATCTGAGCATTTAGAGTAATAACTCCTCCGTCATGAGGCCTTTTTTTCCTCCATCATTCAGTGAAAAAAATGTGTGTGTGGTCTGCCAGTACAGTTTCTGGGAGGGGCAGTTAAGAATAGGAACACATGCTCTGTTGTTAACTTGAGAATGTGTTCAGATCCTGGTTCTGCCTCTTAGCAGCTGAGTGTCCTTGGGTTAGTTCCTCAACTTCCCTAAGACTCCTCTTCATCTGTGATAAAGGAAGAGTCCTATCTGTTCCCTTTGTTTGAGGAAATAATGAAGGTAAAGTACTTAAAATGCTGCCTAGACTATGAAAGCACTTATTATTATTACATTGTTGTTAGAAAGAGGAAGCAATTTCTCATTTGCACATCAGATTTGATAAGATGCGGATGCTACTGCTTCTTAGAAGACTTTTCCTTTTTTTTTGAAAAACAAACTTTTAAGAACATAGCCACCCCCTGCTGTTGAGTTTCACTACAACATTTTAATCCAGTGTCTCCTTGTTTGCATTTTTCTTCTTTTGGAATGGAACACCACTAAAACATGAAAGGACTTTATAAAAGTGGATAACTTCCTCTGCCCTTCCCCAGATCTTCAGGATATAATCCAATTTCATGATGCAACTAAGAAAGAAGTGTAAATCAAGGTACTCCTCTCAGACTGAGGCTGCAGGAAGCTATTTCTCCAGCGTAAGCTCACAGAATTCTCAGGTCATACAGGGTTTCTGTGCTTCAAATTTCTCATCTCTAAAAATGGGATTCCTGATTTTATAGTGTTGGGAGAGGCTCAAAATACATGGTATATACGCAAAGGCTTTTTAACTGGAAGAAGACATACAAATGCTACGATGTGGTCCTTAGAGCAAATCCTCCATTCTCCCTTCTTCTGGGTCTCTGGTGGCTGAAACACCCTTTAAGGATCCCCCTTTCCTGTTTATGAATCATCACAGCTGTCAGAAAACTTGTGATTTCTTTTTCTACCCTGGTCTCTGCCCACATGCAATTGCATTCACGGGATCTTCTTCCTTACACAGCTGGCATCCCCCTTCCTATTCTAATGTTAAGAGGCTGCTCACAGAAATTCTGAAGGTCAGAATTCTTCAGTCATGTACTCCCACTGCTCTGCCATCTTAATGACTGAAAAATGGCATTCCCACAGGAAAGACTATTCTTGCAAGAGCTGGTTCAACACCGCCACCTCCCTTCCCTACCTTTTCCTCATTTTCCTCTTGCTAACTTGCTAACCCTGGGGAGTGTTTGAAAGAATCCACTGGTTAAGGGCTTGGGGAGAGGAGCAGGGTCTGGAGGACCCAGAACTGGAGCAGGCTCCTATCTTGACCACACAGGCTTCAAGACCTGAGGATCAGGCAAGCCAGGTTCCCTGCAGACAAGCTTGATCCAAATACCTCATTATCTGCATTGTCTCCTATGGTTTTACCAGATGCTGTTCTATGTCTAACTTTATTCTCACAACATTGTGTGGTAGGAATAATTTCCCAGTTTTGCAGATTAGAGAATCAAGGGTCAGAGAGATTAAGTGACCTGTCTGAAGTCAGACAGCTGGGAAGTGGCAGACCTGGAATTCAAAGGTGAAACTGCCCAACAATACTCAACCTTGGGTTCTTTTCCCTCTTAACAAAGTACCTCCAGGAGGGGAAACAAGATAAATTGCAGGCTGTACCCTAGAAATAGTTTTCCTTGATGGTAAAGACATTTTCCAAATGAAAATAGAGCATCAATGAAATATTTCCCAAGGAGATTTGAAGGCTCGGAATGCCGGAATACTGGTAATAGCACTAATGAAAATCAGCAGTTGCGTCAGCTGGGCAGTTTTCCTCCTGAATCTGCTAGTCTCAAAGACCCAGAGGTTATTTCTGATTACATCAGCAGCCGCACAGATCCAGTTTAGGAATCTTGAAACCGCATATGTGTGACTCACATGTCCTTGTTGTAACAGTAGGAAACACATTAACTCAGCTTTAAAGAGCGTTCAATGAAAAGTTGGGCTTCCAGAAACCAGTTTCTTGTTTTGTGAAGCGCACGATCTCAGCCTTTCTCCTGATGACAGTGTCATACTGTTGAAGCTGTACATTATGTGACCTACCAGCTTAACAAGACTATATTTGCTTTTATAGACTCTGTATCCCAGCACATTCCATTGAACTTATAACAGGTGACTAATGGGTATTTCACCACCATGACATTTTGAGTTGCAAGCCATAGGGATTGCCATTTGATTGAACAATATATTAAAAATGTTTTTAAAAACTTGTATTACGAAATCATTCTGTGTAAATCATAAAAGTTCTTTCAGTCTAGTTCAGGACTGACAATACTTCTGGTTTATTACTGACATTTCTAAATGAAGGAAGATGCGACTTCTCCTTTTCCAAATATGCTGCTGATTCTTTTTATTGATTTTATGGGCTTAAAATCAGAGTTTTTCAATTGTTCGATCACCAATGTGGGGTCTCAGTAATACTAAACATTCTGCAGCTTTCACGTGGGAGTTGAAGACCCAAAGCATATTCTATGCAATAGGAGTTGGTGTATGACAGAAATTATTAGACTTAGATACAGCGAAACACAAGTTCAGTGTCAAGTTCTGCTCCTTTCCTGGCTGCATGATCTTGGGAGAGTCCTGAGCTTCTCTGTACCTCAGTTTTCTTCTACCTAAAATGGGCAAATAATTTTACTTCACAGTGGGGTCTGTGAGGGCTAAAATAAGGTGATCAACAGAAGGTGCCTGGTATATAATGAATGCTCAGACATGTGGATTATTCATTCCTTTGTCTCTGTGGGAGCAGTGGGCAGCCTTATAAACAGTCAAACAAGTTTTCAAGTCAAGATACAGGGGCTGGTAGAGATCTTAGGGGAAGGAATTTGGTAGGACCAGAGTAAGTGAGGGGGAAGAAGGGAGGAACTGGGAGCGTGCTCTTCCTGGATGCCTACCGCCGTGTGCCAGGGATTAGAGTGGGTATCAGAGGAAACAGGAGAAGTCCTATTAAAAGACATGAGAATCTTACTTGTGTGGACTGGTTTGACTTAAGGGCTTGGCCCTTTGGGGTTTTCTCCATCCTGCTTTTTTAGGTGATATGGGGAGAAGGGGGAAGGAACATATGCTTTTATTTACTTGAAGGAGTAAAGGAAGAGAGAAAGAGAGAGAGAGAGAGAGAGAAAACAGAACCCAATGTTGGACCATTAAAACTCTGGTAAAAACTGAAATGGTGGTGTCTAGAGAGATTTTCTTGTCATGTTAATAGTTTTTTGGGTTAAAAAATGATGGAGCATCAGGGGTCTAGTTGTCATTATTGGAAAATTAAATACAAATATACATACAAAGATAAAGACCTGACTTAACAGTTCTCTAGATTTGGGTTTATTTACTATAAGGAAAATAAAAGCAGCTTTAATTGAGTTTGTATCTGTCCCTGCAGAGTTTTATGGGGGTGATTTGCACATATACACGCACCGCCTTCTGAGAGATGTCAGCATCTGCACACCTGTGAGACATGCCCCAGGTTTGCTCATAAAAATCTTTATCATCTTTTGGGAGGTGGTTTAACTGGTCTTGATGGGCAGCTGGTTAGAAAACTCTAGTGAGGGAGGGGACATGACCAGGCTCATATGCATATAGAGGCTCAGCAAACATGACTTCACACAGCAGCCTCTATAAAGTGGCTTCAAAAGATTTACTTTAACAGGGTCCATCAAAATGTGAATGTACACCAAACAGCCAATGCAGACCTAGAATGTGTTCATTCTATCTACTCAGTGGGCTGTGTGATGAGGAGGAACCTTCCCAGTCCGACCTACCCTGAGACCATCGTTAAACAATGTTTGACCATTTCTTATGGTACAGATGCCAAGTTATGTAGAGGTGCATAAAATCTAGGGTCGAGCTCACTAGGGGTAATGTAGGTGAATGAGTGGACATGTTGAGGCCCTGTCCAGACCTCCTCAGATCTCTTCTACATTCCCATGCACCCCTTCTCTGGCTTCTGGTGCCTTTGCTTCAAACAGATGGCACCCTGGGACTGCTGGGGCCACTTTTTCCAGCAGCTCAGGGAGCTGGAAATACCCAGTTGATAACCCACCAGAGTGGCCCTTTGCCAATGATTGTAGTGAAGAATGTGAACACTCAGCTCCCTTGCCTAGAGCCAGGATGAACTCAGGTGTAATTTCTACTATCTTGGGATTTCTGTTCCTGTGGGGTTTCTCTTCCTATGGGATCAGGCTGAGGCTGGACTGGAATTGCCTGGAGGTGCCTAGAATGGCACCCTTACTTGCCTTCTTTCTCTTCCCTATCTTGTTTTCCTCTTTTTTTAGGTTCTCTTGGGAACACTTTCCTAATTAACCACTTGCATTTGAACTGTCATCTTAAGGTCTGCTTCTTCTAGGGAAACTAAGGCAGTGAATTAATCCAAATGCTTCCTATTGAAATGGTGTATGTGTATGTATGTGCAATTTTAACTATTGTAAGCCTCTTTTCCTGGGGTAAAGGGGGCCTGTTTGGTAGAGAGATCTTGTAGCTCTCCTTGGAGGAATAAAGTTGATTCCATCCCCATGCTGAGAGTGAAGCAGGGATTCCTAATTTGGGATTGCAAACTGGATCTTGACAATAACTTCTGCTAAAAGGAAGCTGATGCTTTGAGTCATGGTGACACAGGCGAGAGAAGGAGAGGCGGCAGCCTAAAGTACCTGAGGGTCTGGATGATACAAAGTGTTCTGAGATCCCTACACCAGCTACTCTTTCAAGCTTTGGCAACTAGAAGTCACAAGTGGACACCTTTACAAAAGTGTGGAGAATCCAAATTTTCCTTGGGAATTTCTAGGAAACAAGGGGACCATGGGATCCTGATATTTTTTAAAAGAAAGGCTTTCAATTCAGTAGGCATTCAGACCATATCATCACACATTCCTAATCATCTGAACAGTCCAAAGAAATACTATGTATGCTTATAGACTCTGCTGCCTCTGGGAATCAGAGGCTCACCATCAACAGTAACATCCAAACAAAGATAGGAGGAGTTCCTAATAGGCACATTGGAGTTGGGATTCCAGTGTCAACAGGTGAGAGAGGGAATCAAATAAGTGATCCTTTCAACCCCTGGGGATTAGTGATTCCATAACTAGAGATGAGCTTGGCAGGCACCAAGTAGGTGGAAAACGACTCCGTCTTCTATCAGTAGCCAGAGTTTCATCAGCTGCGTGATCCACCTTGGATTTATTGCACAGGGCTGGATACCACTGGAGGTTTGGGACACATCCTAGACAGGTTTGGCCCTGCCATGTCTTCACTTACACGGAGTTATGTGACACTCTGAGCCCCACTATCAGTTGCCCACCTGGCTGTACCTGTAGGCTTACCCCCTACTGTCATTCCTGCTACGTACACAGATTTCATCACCGTGCTACTGAGTCTCAGGGGAGGCTAATGTTTGAGCTCCATAGATATTGCAAACTATAAGAAATATAGGCCAAGAAAGCAAAAAAAAAAAAAAAAAAAATTGACCTTGGAGTCAGGTGAAACTAGTCACCTCGACTTTTTTAACTTCCTGTTTTTTGACTCTTTCAAAGAATAAAGTTTATTTGGGCCCAGATCTTATGCATGAGAATTAAACTTCATGTATATGCTCCATTTTCCTTAAAAAGAATGCTAACTCTGGGCTCTGAGCTGAGGTATGCAGGGTCTCCTCATAATGGCTGGAGCCCATTCATTCCTTCTCTTGGAAATTGTCAAAGGAGCTAAAAATCTTGGGAGAGGGGAGAGTTAGGGAAGAAATCTCTCCCTACTTTGGGGGAGAATACCAAGGCCAATAGCATCAGGCTGTGCTTCCTCTGTGAGGAGGCCTTGGGATCTGGGACTACCAAGGCCAAGGAAAGGATAACTATCGTGGAAGTTACCAAATGGTACAAAACAGAACAAGCAGACGGTGTCAAGGAAAATGCTCAGCTATAAACTCCTGCAACTTCCCGCAAATCAGAGTGGCTATAGGGAGGAGAAAAGGCAGGTCCAGGCTCTTAACCTTCCCGTGTAGACAACGTAGCCTGGAGAAGAGAGGGTTTTGCTATGTGTGGAGGGCTCACTCCTTTCCTTCTCCATTTGTCCGAAATCCCACTGGGTTATTCTAATCGCCTTGGAACACACTGCATTATCTGTACTTTTAGCACGGCTCACGTTTCAAATGGCAGGCTGTGGAGCCATCGGACTGTTTTATAGGCACGGCCAAGAGAGGAGCTCCGATTCCTTTCTCTTGGCCAGGTGCCCTCTTTGAGGGAGAAGACCTGTGGTGTATAGAGATCAGCCAAGTGCTTAAAGATTTCAGAAACTTCAAAGGCAGGGGAGGAGCCAGAAACAATAAAAAGGAAAATGATAAACATTCAGCTTAAAGACAGGCTGAGTTAAAATCCCTGAGAAATTACTCTGAGCAGAGTTAGGGGCTGATTCTCAGAGGCCTGTGGCAACATTCCATGGCATTACACAAAGTTCCAAGAAGCAATTATTAGCTTTGTTTTAGTTATGATTAGTACACTTAATGACTCGTAGAGGCGGAAAGACAATGGAAGAGGGGAAGATGAGCCCAGAGAAAGAGGTTTCTCCTCCTACCCAACACTGTCCAAATAAGGAGAGCTTAGCCCACCTACTAGGGAGCCTATGACACCTCCACCCAATTTGAAAATTCAGCTTTGGAATTCTTATATAAGAAGAAACAAGGCTTTTTTTTTTTTTTAAGGCAAAGCCATTGCTGTGGAAAAGCTAGATGAGATATGTATTATCAAAGGACTCATCACTTCCTGTGGGCAAAGCTCTGCCGTGGGACTCTATATCATTAGGGTCAAGTCTACATGAAGACGGGAGAGTCAAACTGATCACCTGGAATGTTTAGGTCCAAAATATTGGAAGATCTCAACCTAAATATCCTGAGGGACTTAAATAGCTCAAGCAGAAAAAAAAAAGTAATTCAATTCAACAACTGTATATGAACAGACACTACATACCTGAAACTTTTCTAGGGACATAGGATATACCAGTGAAAAGAACAAAGAGCCCTTCTCTAATGGAGCTTATAGTCCAGAGGAGGAGACAGACAAGGAATGAAAGTCATAGTATAAAATAGTATGTTGAAAGTTGATTAGTACTGTGGGAGAAAAGAAATGTGGAGCATGGGCTGGAGGACTGGGAGCTTTGGGAAGCAGAGTGAAGAATGAAACAGATGGTCAAGTCTGGAGTCATTAAGACAGTGAGATTAGAGCAAAGACATATAGGAGGTGGTGAAGTTCGCCTAAAGATTTTTTGGGGGAGGAGCATTCTAGAAAAAGAGAAGAGTCCTTCAAGAAGCCAAACCAGGAGTATACCTGGTGTGTGCCAGGACAGCAAGGAAGCCCACAAGCTACCATGAAATGAGCGATGTGGAGAGAAGATGGAGACTCAGAGATGAGGGGAGGCTCTGTAAGATCCATTGTGAAGATATTGTCAGGATGCAACATTGCAAATGTTAATTCTGAATGCCTAGGGGACTTAAGTAGCCCAGACAGAAATAATCAATTAATTAATTAATTTAAAAATATATATGTGTGTGTGTATATATATATATATATACAGAAAAATACACCTGCCTACATACACAAATGTGATCATGGTGCTACTGAGTCTCATGGACTCACGGTGCCACTGAGTCTCAGAGGCTCACAGTCTATTGGAAGAGAAAGGTGAGTAAACATATAATAATGATAATATAAATGATAAATAGATACTACAGTAGACAAAGGTTGTGATGTAGAGATAGAGAGGAAGGTCCATGATTCTGTCGGGAGGAACCACTGAAGGCAGAGGAGAAGATATCCAACCGACTGGTTAAAGTTAAGGATAAGTTTGTTGGGTGCTTTACTTTACACATGTGCCCAGGGAGACACTGAAACTCTGAGGACAAGGTGGCTTGCCTCCAGTTGCCCAGCATAGCCTCTAGTCCAGGCTACTTCTTACAGAGCAGTTGCCTCATCCATGTACAGAAACGGTGGCAGTTCTGTTTGGAGTGATTTCCTCCCGTTCCCTCTGAGGCCCTAAAATGAAGAGCTTTTCCTGAGCTTGCTCTGGGCTCCTGATGTTATTGGAGTGTCTCTGGATTGGATACTTCCCTTCAGTATAATCTTGGCTATGGACATTGTAAAGATGACCCTGCACAAACGGATTTCCCATGTTGGTAAATCCTAGAGAATTATAAAGAAGACCTACAATCAAAGAGAAAAATATGTGGGTAATTTAATTAAGGATTCACTGGAAACCTAAGGTCTTCAAGGTCAGCAACAGAATATTCAAATGTATTCTTCTTGGCAGAGAAGAAAGTTTGCAGAGTTGGTATTAAGCAGACTTGGGTTCACACCTGGGCTCAGTCACTTGCTAGCTATGTGACCATGGGCCAGTTTTCCTTCTCTGTTGCATGGGATCATAATACTTTCCTTTCTCACCTCCCAGGACTGTTCTGAAGATCTGAGGATCATGGACATGAAAGCGTGTGGTAAACTGTAAAGTTCTGTACCTGTGTTGCATGTTTTCATTCTAGAGGTGGCATTTAAAAAAATTTTATTGGCTTATGTATGGTTAATATGACACACTTTTGCAATCTTTTGAATCTGTAGCATCACTGTATTCGAAATTTAAAACTTAACAGAGATTCTTGTCAAAAGCCTTCATGTTACAGTTGAGCAAACAGGGGCCCATTTAAGACAGAACAGCAAACCAGAGGCAAAGCAGGGTCTGGGTCCTCTGACTCATCTTTCAGGGCTCTTTCAAATAAATTACAGAATGTAACTGGTAAAGCAAGTGAATGAAGGTGCTTCCTGTTTCTGGCTGAGTCAGAAAGACAGGAAGTATCATTTCCTCTTGTGGCTCTTCCATTGGAAGCACCTTGCATTTCCTTCTGTAACAAGTACTTTCACTTTTTTTCATAAAAGACTATCAAATAACTCTTGGGTACTAGACTGACATAGTGCTTGTACAAAAACTGCTTTCTTTAATCCTCCCAGTAACCCAGTGAGTTATTAGTAACCCTGTTTTGCAGATGAGAAAACAGGCTCTGAGAGCTGGAGTGACTTTCCCAAGGTCACATGGTTAGGAGGCAGCAACAGCTGGAGTTTACCCACCTTTGAAGGCAGCATGCCCCAAATGTCCTTCCACTTTACCGGAACCATATAGGCTACTTTCTCTTTCAGCTTCTAGCAGAAGCTAGAAGGCTGGATTAAGAAGAGCTAATTAAAGGAACAAACAGAAAAAGTGGAATGTCTTCATGAATTTAAGTGATGAGCAATATTAACATCACAAATGAGGCTTTAGGGATGACCTGAATTTTTTTTTTTTACAGGATTGCAAAATACAGAGCCAACAATATTTTCCACAGACACAGTGACTTTTATCCAAAGCAGTTTCACAAATATGGTGTAGATGAATCATAGGTAGGATTTATGAGTGAGTATGACATGCCGCATTGGGCAAGGGAGGGCCTATTAGATACGTGTCTATGTAATAACAGAAGCACAGAAATCAGAATGGCTTAAATCAGAGACACTTGGCAGATAGGGTAGATGCGTTGCTATTGTAAATACATGAACGCATAAAGAAAAGAGTGAAAATCACCCAAGCTGAACTTCATGGAAGCAATCGTTTGTGACAGTGTAGTGTATTATGTCCTTTTTGTCCCTGAACATTGCTTTCTGAAAACATTAGCTATAGCTAGACTGCATGTGAATTTGTGTAGTTTGCTTTTTTTTTTTTACTTGGTGTTGTTAGTATTATTTACTGTGATATAAGGCATGTTTCAGAAATAATATTTAGTGGATAAATCATATTCCATTACTGGAATGAAAGAAAAAAGATATTAAAGAAACTCCTGTAGGGGTGAAAACTGAGGGCAAAAACCAAATGTGGAAAAAAAAAAAGGTGAGATGAGTTCCAGGTTTTTGAAGCAAGAGATAAGGTTGTGAGAGAAGACAGAATGGGTTCTCTCATTTCAGGGATACTCTGGCTGGCCCAGTTCTAGTTAGCAATCCTGGGGCACCATTTTGTTTGACTCTGTTAAACTGGCTAGCGGCCACAGTGCCGGGGTTGGTAAATCTTTTCTGTAAAGGCCCAGATAGTGAATAATTTAGCTTTTGAGGGTCATCTGTGTTCTCTGTTACAACGATTCAACTCTGCCTTTGTAGCAAGTAAGCAGTCACAAACAGCACATGAGCAAATGAGCATGGCTGTGGACTAATTAAACTTTATTTACAAAAACAGGCAGTGGGTGGGGATTTGGCTCTCCACTGGGGATTTTTTTTTTTTTTAATCTGTCTTTGCCTGGGCTGGGCTCTGGGCTAGACTCTATAGATACAGAGAATAACAAAATTTTTGCCTTTGCCCTCAAGGCATGGGGAGAGATAAGAAAAGCCATCATTAGGAGGCAGCATATTAAGAGCAATCAACAAGGTGCACAGGACATGTTGTGAGATAAAAGAGAAGAAAGTGAAGCGCTCTGAGAAGTCTGAGCAATAAGGAAGGCCTCACATATAGAGGGATATCAACCCTGGGTTCCAAAAATGGAGTGAGAGTTCACCCATGTGTATCTATCCCATTGGTTGTGTGTTGTGTTTCTTCTGTAAGGTATGAGGATGTCTCACAGAAATGCCCAAGTCCTGGCCTTGGCCCAGACTAGCAGGATTTCCCAAGAAACTGGTGGGCACTTACTTGACTAAACCATTGCCCTGGCTTATTTTTCACCCTTGTTTGCTCAACCTGTGAAAACAGCAAACACCAGTGCCTCTTTGAAATCCTTCTGTATTGTGTTTTCTTTGTGTGGATACATGTTATACAAGATACTAAAGATTAAATCATGGGGAGTTATTTCAAGATACAAATTCCACCCCCAGCTGTGGAGCAACAGTGGCCTCCACTCGATCCTATAATGAGTGCCTACTACATGCAAAAGGTGGTCTAGGGTCTGACCAAGTTAATTTGCAGCCCACAGTTTCCAGCATGACAGTCTCCAGCTACCAGACAATTGTCAAAGAGACAGAGTCCTGGGATGTTTGGCTCAGAGGGAGAAAAAGAAAATGGGGGAGTGGAAGGAAAGGGTAATTCACTGGGGTAGGGGGTGTTTAACTGTTTCTCTGGTAGCAGGAATCAGGCTGAGGTGAGTGTTAATGATTCAACTTCTAGTTCTGTTAAGAGTAACCAAGCTCTTGAGAGATTCTTGAAACAACAGTGCTGTCTAAATACCCAGTTTCTCACATACGTGCATGTTAATTCCCCCAGCTGTGCCTAGACTAGCTGCTACGAAAAACTTACAGCAATCTCCATAGATTTCTGTGAGAGCGGTGATAAGGCAAAGATACGAATTTGGAGAAATGTGTCAGAGAGCTAGAAATCTTTCTACTTAGAGGTCCAGAAGACTTAAACATTTACATATAATTAAATTATAAAAAGACATTTAACTTAATGTTCAAGTCTTCTGCCTTGAAAATTATGAACAGGGAGCATTTAAAAAAATAAGTAAATACTAGCTATGCAATGAAAAGTTGAAAGATATTGAGAGGTAAAGTAGACAATGGTATGGAGATAAGATAAAGGAGAGGGAGAGAGGAAAGCAGGGAATGGAATCCATAATAAAAAAGCTAAATTTTCTACACTGAAGGGAGAGAGTAAAGGTTGAGGAGAAAGAGTCAACTCTTAGTAAAAAGAAAAAAAGAGGAAGAAGGAAGAAAAAAATAGGGGAAAAGAGTCACATGCATATAAACTTCTGAAGAAATTTACCATCTGGAACTTTCATGGGTGGAATGAAGTGCACTGTTTTCAGCTCTTCACATTCTCATCCTTAAAACTCCAGAGGCTCTAGTCTTAATGGAGCTGCCACAGTAGCCATGTCATTACTCAGAACAATAGCATTTTGGATATTGACACAGAGGCAGCTCCCCCATGTTGACTGGTGATGGGCTTGTGCCCTGGGTTCCTGGTTAGCAGCTCAACATTCTTCATGTGCCTCACATAAAAAAGGTGCAAGACTCTAAAGCCTAGGATGTAGGTTGGGCCAGAGAGTAGGCATTTTAATGTTTTTATTCAGCAAAGATAAAAGTCTCTGTGTCTAGAAAAATGACACTGAAGAGATGAGAACTGCATCTGAGTCAGCACATATTTACTGAGCAACTACAGGGTGCCAAGCACTACACTGGTCTCTTCACACATGTGGTCTCATCTAATCTTCAAAACAATCCTGTGAAGTAGTTATTGTTTTCATTTTCTTGGCGAGGAGACTGAAGCTTGGTGAGCTTGTATGTGATTTGTCCAAAGACCTATAGCTACTAAGTAGCAGGGTTGGGTTGGTGCCCAGCTTCAGAGTCCAAGTGCTGTCCACAGCTCAGCATTACTATTCTCTTGGACCTGCTACCAATCCACCAGGAGAGAGAATGTGGCTCTCTAGAGGGCCACTAGACTAGGGATTCTCAGGGGACATTCGGCAATGTTTGCAGACATTTTTGGTGTCACAACTGGCTGGGGTGGGGGGTGCGACTGGCACCCAGTATTCAGAGGCCAATGATACTCTGCACATCAAAGCTCAGGACAGCTCCCACAACGAATACCTGACCCAAATGTCTATAGTGCCAAGGCTGAGAAACCCTGAACCAGGCAGAGGCTCTGGCTAGAGCTGCCCTCCTAAAAGATGGTCTGTTACAAGGACACTCAGATATAGTCATACCGTGCAAATTTCAATACTTTAAGTACCTTGGAGGCCTCTTAGGGGGAAAATTAAGTGAGAAAGTCACCTTTCTACTTTTGCATAACTATAAGACTTTTGGCCCTGAAATCTCTAATCAGTTCCTTTTAATACAGTGTATTAGGAAGCAAATAGCAAATGCTGACCACAATATGCTGAAACCCTTCCTTGATTGCCACTTTGTTAGGCCTGTTCATCTTCTGTTTAAAATTCTGCAACAGTGACTTGATTGTTCTCCCTTATCTCCATCCTGGCTTCCTTGAGTTTACGCTGCACCCATCATCTTTCTAAAACACAGGTAAGGGCATACCACTACTAAACCCTTCTAGGGTTCCTTACTGTGCCCAGAATCAAGCTGGTTCATCCTGCCTAGCTTGGCACTTGGGGCTTCTGTGATCCTGCCCCAATCTGAATCTCTCAACTTTATTCCTACCATCTCCCCTTTTGAAACACTCTTTATATTCCAACCAAGCTACACCACCTGCCCATACAGGCTGGTAATAGACAGGGTCAGAGCCTGTGTTTTCTTGCCTCTGTCATTTTTGCTAAAGCAATTCCTTTTTCTTGGAATGCACTTTGATTTGTCAGTCATGACCAACTCCTACCTCAGGATACAGCTCAAATGCCACCTACTCATTAAATTTTTCTCTGATTTCCCAAATTACACATAAATTATTTTACCTTTGAAATCCTATAGCCCTTTCTCAGTACTTCCAAATCTGAATGTACTTCCAAATTTGAATGTATGCACATGCATATGGATTTTATGTGAAATGTATAATAGGTAATATATAGAGAATATTATACGATATATCCTATACGCTATAGTAATTTAAGTAGTTTTGGTATTGATGCAAGAACTTCTACAGAACTCAATGGAAAAGAATAGAGAACCTAGGACTAAACTCAAGTGTAAAATTTAGTATGACCTTAATATATAGTAAAAGGGTCACTTTAAGTCAGTAAATGACTATTCATTAAATATGTACAGCACTTTATAGCATTTCAAAAATAAATTCAGATGGATTAAAAACCCAAATATTTAAAAAACACTACAGTAATTTTTAAGTAAATATATTCTTAGATGGATAAGCCTTTAACAATACCAAAAAACAAAAGAGAAAAGGAAAACACAACAAATATGACTTAATTTAGATTTTAAAATTTTGGACTGGAAGAAGTTAACCTGAACAAGGTTAAAAGATAGGAGACATACTGAAAGAAAATATTTGTTATCTAGGATACAAAGAATGAATAAGAATAATATGTAAAGAGCTTCGATAGTTAAATAAACAAAAAATGGCCAATCAAAATAGGCAAATGACATAAGAAGGCAGTTTACAGACTAGAAAATACAAATGGCCATGAAACACTAGAAAAGATAGTGAATCTCAGTAGTAAACAGCACTTTTAGCCAGTATGGTTTTCAAAACATGAAAAAGGCTAATAATATAAAGTTATAAAGAGGGTGTGGAAAGTAGCAGCTCATGAGTACTGCGGATATGAATATAACTGATAACATTTATTTTCAAAAGTAATAAATTAAGATTTATTGAAATATAAAATGTGTAAGCTTTCTGGCCTAGCAATACCATTCTAAGAGTGAATCTTTCTGAAGTATACACATATACAAAACAGTGGAAACTTACATGTGCATCAAAGGGAAAATGGTTAAGTAAATGATGACATATACACATTGTGGAATAATACTAGCCATCAAAAAGGATAAGATAGAGATTAAACATTGACATGAAAAGTCTCATTCATAGTCTATACTGAAAAAGCAAGGTATGGTTATTGACAAGGAGATGAAATGGATACTTTCTGGAAGAGTTTATACTAGTGGTTAATTTTGGGAAGGATGTGAGATTAGGAAGAGAAGAAAGATTCTTCACTTTTTATTTTGACATTTGACCTTCATTTTAATTAATGGCTTTATGGCTTGATTTTTTTTTAAATGCTAGATACAAGTATAACTTTTATAATTTCATAAATGATTAAATCAACATTTAAAAGGCAAACAATAATGGCTATCATCAGCTAAGCCCCTACTTCCAAAGCATCATGAAAACTGTCTTCAGTGTATCATCCCATACAACCCATGAGCAGCCAGCTGAAGGTACGCATTGTGTCCTAGTATGGATCAAGAGACTGAGGTTGAGTGAGTTTAAGCTTTTGGTTTCTGGAAATATGAAGAGTAAGCTGTGGAGCCAGATTAGGATAAGATCTGCCTAATGGCAAAGCCAACACTTGACCGCAAGAGAAGATGAGAGTATTCGGTAAAGAGTGTGAGTTTGCTGCAAGGGCTGGGAGAGGTGGGCTGGAGTACATGAAGCTGTCAAGGGTGGACAGAGCCAGTGAAAAATACAGGTATAAATCTCAGAAAGCACCAAAAAGCCGGAAGAGGAGGGGTATGTGTGAGCAGTAATGAGAGCCGTACCTAGCGAGAGACATTGTGCCTGCAGTGGCCATGCAGTGGGGAGGTATGAATAAGGTCAGAGTCATGGCTCAGAGAACTGCCCTATGGAAGGGAGAGGTCATTTGTTCTGGGAGGGGGAAAGAGGCAGAAGTGGGCAGAAGCTTCTGGGAAGCAGACTTCAGCTCAAAAAAAGGAAGATATATATATATATATATATTCATATCTAACATCTAGAAGACACTGGAGCAAAATTGGAAAGCTGGACTGACTGGGTAAGGAAGGCAATCTCTGTTACTGGAGAAGTCCTGTCTAGGTCAGGGATGCTATATATAAAACTGAAGCATGGCCTTGCAGGTGACTCCCAGTGTCCAATGTCTATGTAAATAGAATGGTGGGATATACTTTCTCATCTACATGAACTGGTATGGAACATCGTTGCTGTTTTTTCCTGCCCAGCACCTCCCCATCTCCCTTTTTATATCTGGGGAACTACTTTTCCTCCATTGGATGCAGGCTCGGTAAATTTATCAAGATGCACCCCACCTCTCCTAACCCCCATGAAGCCAATCCTCCATTCTCCTGGAATTTGAATTTTAAACAGTCACACAAGGACCAAATAGAATGGATTGAGGTTTTTTCACCCAAAAGATAGTGACTGGAATAAGCTGTCTAGTCACCTGGCCTGTTCCCTGGGGTCTCTCAAGAGCCTGGGCAGTTAGCTGCACACTTTCAACCCAGTAAATTCCATGTTTGTCCTAGGTTGACCAAAGGTGGCTTCTGGAGCATCTTATCAAAGAACCTTAACTAGTACTAGGGGATTTACAAGTTACTAGTGCCCAGGATTGGTCATTCATTAGTTCATTCAGAGCCTGAGATATGTTAGGCTCTGTTCTTAGCATGGGGAATACAGCACCCAAGGATCATAGGCTTATGAGAAAAACAAGCCCAAGAAGATGAAGGAGTCAGTCAGTGAGGTCCATAACCCATCCTGGGCAGGGTGAGGGGTATGACGAAGTGTTTCTCAGAGGAGTTGACACTTGAATTGAGTCAAGGAATAAACGTGCTCCTTGCCTTCTTCTCTCTCCACCCTGATGTTATTTGCACATGAGCAAGCACATTTCCATTAGCTACTCAATGCCATCGGACTTGTGTTCCTAAAAGAACTGCTGGGAATAAAGGAGTTAAATAGATTTTCACAGGGAAGTTTGGGAGGCTTCACATTTAGAAAGTTTCTTTAGGAGAATGGCATGAGTATCAAAAAAGTAACCAAAAAATGAACCCCTGGAGTCCAGCCCAATTCTGATTTAGTGAGGCAGGAGTCAGTGTGTAATTGCATACTTTTTATTACAAAGATAACTGAATCATAAAATACAAAGCACACTGGATGTGACCCAAATGTGGTCACATAGAGTAGCTTTGCTTCAATGAAGTGGATAGGGGTTTGCTACCTCCTTGATTTCAAGGTTGTCCATCCTGCATATTTAATGTTTTGTTTATCTGTCTCTCCTGAATTAGGACTTTTCAGCTTCTTAAATTCCCTTACACAGTGGGGGATGTGTGCCCATACTTTTGCTTATACACATAGTCATTAGAGGTAAGCAGGGTTCTGGGCAGACCTTTGGAATGATGGTGTTAAACTGTAATATAATGTATTTGAGCAAATGTTAAGCACCCTCTTTCTGTTGTATCTTACTGTTAGAATCAGGAAATATAAAAATGAAAAGGACATCCTGCCTCTAAGAAACTCTCTGTCTAGTGGGGAAGAAAGATTCCAAAAGAGCTAACACTAGGACTGGAATGAGCTCAGGACAATGCGAACACAGAAGAAAAAAACGATTCATTTCATGGACGCTGCCAGGAAGGCTGCACGGAGGAAGTGACATTTGAGAAGGGTCTTGAAGTGTATGAAGAAGGATGACCTGGGCAGGATAAAGATCCTTGAAAGTGAATGAGCTCAGGGGACCATCCAGTGCAGAGGGATTGATCCACACCTAGGATGGTTTCCCCAACGCAGCTCTTTAGGATGAGATTGTCTTCCTTATGGTCAGCACAGTGTGAGAAACTGGATTGCTCAGGGATTCCTTCATCTCCTACCTGAAAACTTATCCTCATTTGCCAATGTCCATAAATTTGATGGGTTAAAATGTTTAGTTTTTCAATGAATATCCTCTATATACACTGCCACATGAGTTTTCAGAATATTGTTTTCTGGGCCCAGGTTTGGATTTTATATTAAGTACACTTAAGTGATCCCTGAATTTCTACCTATTCAAGAAAGATAGCTCTTGGACCATGGGGTTGAAAATGTTTGTGAAACCTCATTCAGTCGAGGGCCACTGATTTGGAGTTTCAGAAGCTTGTAGTAATTTGTTCTAACAACAATAGAAAACGAACAAAATGGTAAGGTTTACCAAAATGGCAGCAAACCCATGACCAGAGGTATCAGAGAGAATGGTAATTTCCAGTAACTTCCACCAGTTCCCTGTGACTGGAAGATAAATTGTGAAGATGGGAAAAGTCAGAAGGGCCAGGGAGACTCAGACTCTTGGCGCTAACAGCAGCAATAACAATAGCAACGAACATAATTACGTTAATGTCTATTGGGCACTTAATGTGTGCCAGATACACACCTAAGCCTTTCACATGCATTACTTCTAAAACTCAAAACTGTCCTATGAGATAACAGCGGTTATTATCCTCTGAAACCAAGACAGGACAGGATGGCCAGGCTGGGATCCAAACCCCAGTCTGGCTCCAGCTTCCTCCCTCTAACCCCAACACCTAATGGGCAGCACAGAGGCCTTGGGGGAGGTTAGACTGGCTCAAGACCATTGGAACTGAAGTTTGGGAAGATCAGCTTGGGGGATGCAGTGGAGAGAAACAGAACTTCATTCCTTTATCATGTGCATGTGTTCTCCCTCTCTCTCGGCTGGTTTGGTTTATCACTGAGAAACGGTCAGCAATACACTAGCAGACAAGAAACCAGAAAAGACTAAGGGAAGAAGAGGGAGTTGAGGAAAATGAAACAGAAGGGGCCAGAAAGACCTTTCTCAAGCATGGTTGAGCATGCTGCAGATATTTCAGTGGAATTCACTGTTACTACTTCACAACCCCTAGCACCTCTGTGCTTCCTGCCTTTCGAAGAGCATCAGGAACCACTTCCTGGGCCCACACTTCCTGTCACTGGAAGTCGGCTGGGGGGTACGTGTGTTTGCATGTGTGCTTAATTCTTAAACACCAGATGCACACTGCAGCACAGTTAGTCCACTTTGAAAGAAGCAGCAGCTGTCAAAGTGCTACCTTCCCGTGGACCTCACTGGACATCCCATTTGGGTGTTCATCATAACACAACTGCAGATTCCCAAGGACAGGGTCTTCTTCTGTTTGCTCCTCACCCTGGTCTGCTTAGGGGCCTCTTGAATGAATGTCTCTCCCTGGAAGCAGACTTTATGTGAGCTCTAGGTGACCTAGGAGGTCCTCTGAACACTATTTGTAACAAAACGAAGCAAATGGGCCTGCATTACAGAATCCTCTGGTAATTTTAAGGTATTCCAGTGCCCGGGTACTCTTCTAAGTAAAATTCAGGAATGTGGGAAGGGGCACAGAGTTTCCATGCCTTCTGAAAGCATGCCACTTTCCTTCAATTCATTATGTGTTCACCAACCCAGAAGTTCTCTGAATCCCCTCCTTTGGGGTTATTACGGAGGCTCATTACATAGGCAAATTTGATTAAATCATTGGCCACTGGTAATTGAATTCAATCTCCAGTCTCTCTACACTCCCTGCAGGTCAGGAGGGGATGCAGGATGGGACTGAAAAGTTCTAGCCCTCTAGTGATGGGGTTGGTTCCTCTGGTAAGCAGCCCCAATCCTTAGGTGAACTAAGGGCTTTCCAATAGTCACCTCATTAATGTAATAATAGACACCTTTATTGCTTTCAATGATCAGGAAATTCCAAGTGTTTTAGGAGTTCTGTGCCAGAAAGCAGAATGAAGACCAAATAGAGATTTCTTATCATAAATCCCATCACAGACACACTTAGGAATTTGTCCTTCACAGTGTCACTGTCATCTGGACAGTACTCATACCGCATCAGAGAAGGGAAAACAAAAGGTCCCCTCCCACTATGGACAAATGCCCCAAGGTGCTGGGAAACTCCCAGGTTATTCTGCCCTTTGACCTTTACGTGTACAACACTTCACAGTTCACAGACATTTTCACAGTCCTAACTTCCTATGATCCTTCCCCATATTGGTCAGGGCTAACAGGAAAGAAATTGTTATTACATCTCCATTTCACCAAAGAGAATTGAGGCTCAGAGTCAGACTTCAAAGCTAGGTTTCCTTTTACCAAATCAAGCATAAAATCAGGCAAACATACTTTACATGTTTCTGGAGATGGGTCCTGGGTTTTGTTCACATGCAGGCATGTCAACAGGCTGTCACTCCTAAATGACTCAGTGGAGACCGGAACTGTAGCTCAATGGGTATGTGTCATTATTGCTCTTGAAAAATGAAAAGCGCTACAACCTGGACCTGGTGTAAATTGGAAGGCAAATGAAGCAAGACTCTACTTGTACTCACCCCCAGATCCATGGTCCTTATTCAAACTGTTCTAGATATATTTATTTATAAAATTTCCAGAAAACTGATGGACACTGTCACTCTTTATTTACATGACAGCAAGAATTTCTCCTCTACAAAAATTCCTGTCCTGGCTGGATTTGAGGGCTAAAATCCTTGCATTTGGAGATGCCCACTGGCTTTCCTATGATGCATCTCTGGTATGGAATAGATCAAGGCTCCTTCCCTAAGCCCTAGGTCTTCATGCCTGAAGCCATGGACTCCTTTTCAATAAGACCAATGAACAGGACTTTCTGGGGCCCTGGAAAGTACTTCATTTCCCAACTCCAACCACAGGACAATTTGAGCTGGATCTCTGGGTCTGGCATAAGCCAAAAAAAGAGCATGAGAGATCCCTTTGGGGACCCCTGAACAGCTGTCTTATTAGTTGTTTGCTGACAGTCAGCAGATCCTTCAGAGGCAACATTTGGGTCTGAGACACTCTCAGCTTTCCTGCATCCTGATGTCACAGCCCACCTAGAAAGCCAGGTCCCAGGGGTGTGGAAGTCCACAACATTCCAGCGGCCTCTGAGAAGATCCTCAAGGAGAGATTTGCCAGGTGGTTGCTGATAAAGAAGACAGATGGCTGACCGCATGAGTCTGACATCACCAGTAGACCCAACGGGTGCAGAAGAACCAGGTGCAGGAAGGAGGACAGCTGAAGGGCGCGATCTGCGGCTCATTGTGCGGGCACCGCTCAGCCACCCACATGTTCACATCCCATCATCGACCTCACAGTGCTCTCTGGAGGAGGCGCTGGTGTCCCCATGTCTCACACACGAAGAGAGAAGTCAACACAGAGCAAAACCAAACTTGCCTCTTATTTTTGGCTCCAAGAGCTGCTGAAGGATTGGAACATGGAAATGACTCCAGTTTACACCCCTTGGCAAAAAGCATACTAGCAGATTCAGAAAATCTTAGTGTTTCTAGAAATTGTGAAAGAATGTCCAATTTATGGCTATTTCTAAATATACTTCCACTCCATGGTTAGAGGCATCCTCCAGAGATCTTTCAGCTGCGATATGCCCATTAGAAACTGACCTGGAACATTTTTCTTAATTTTAAGAAGAAGCAATAACTGATACAAAAATCAAAATCTCTAATTTTTGATGTCAGTTTGTAAAGTATCCACAGTGAAAGGTGGTGTTGTTATCTCTTCCCAGACTCCAGGTCATTGTTACTGCCCCCATCGCTGCCCATGCGGAAGAGGATGGTGGTAGGAGGAAAGTGTGAGTGTCCCCACTAAATCTGCTTCCCAGGCTGCTGGATCAAACAGGTGATGGATTCTCATCTGTGTTCATAAACTCCTCAGAGCTGCACAAAGGCTGCTTATGAGTGGGTGCTTCTTTTCCTGCAAAAACTAGGATCTCCTCCCTGATCGCCCCAGACTGGGTCTATCTATTCGAGAATGCTCTGTGTTCCTCTCCACCAGAGCACTGTTCTCATTGCACTGTCATTGTTCCCCCCTTGAGGGAAAACAACATACCCTTTGATAAGCAGTGTCAGTACAGGGGGCTGGGGAGAAGCGCTTGGTAAAGACGGGCTGAAGCAGTGAGCAAATGAAACATGCAAATGTGAAGTTTGCAACTTGGCAGATCTTCAGGTTGGTCCTAGGAGTCAGGTGGGTCAGCCTGAGCTGTAGCCTGGAAGCCCTGTCCTCATCAGACTGGTCAGCAGAGAGCCAAGTCAGGCCTTCATGGAGAAGGCTCAGCCCCATCAACATCACTGTGGAAAAAGGACTCGTTCCTACAAGTTCCTTCACACACACAGCTGGAAGGAAGGTGGCGCTCTAGGGGTCTCCATTTCTGCTTTTGTTGGTCACTGGGCTCTGCTTGAAATCTAGCAGGTGAGCAATGCTAGGGAAAGCTACTACGTGTGATGGAGGACAACCTTGGTATTGACTTAGGATAGTGGTGTGTGGGAGCCAGCTCATATTGGGGAGACAGAGAGAGACAGGAGGAAAGAACTGTTAAATTCCCACGAGTTTTGCTAGCCAGTAAATGTCATGTTGATATCTTGACATTGGCAGTATTCACATCATGAAAATTGGTTAATGCTACAACTGAGAACTGTTTTCCTTCCAGAGAGCTGGCTGTTAAATATTTACCAACACACCCATCACTTAAGGTTGCATTCAAGTGTGGAACTCATGATTTTGCTGATGCTTTCTGGATTACATTCTCTTTTCCCCTCCTCCCAAGGTGCTTTTGAATTCTAGCCCTATCTGTTCTTTGTGTGTAGTTCTGGAGAAATCCTACTATTGTGTTCAGAGAAGTCAAAGCAATGATTGTTCATATATACAAGTCTATATTGTCTGAAGTGATTTCACACACATTTCTTCATTTTGACCTATACTATAACCTTGAGAAAGTCAGTTTGTGCTCTTATATCCAACTGACAGATGGGAAACCTGCAGTTCCAAGGGGCTCCATAGGAACATGGGAGCAATGGGGCAAGGTAAGGAAGAGGACTCGGGTATTTTCCCTACAACTCTGCTCCCTCCTGAAGTCACTAGACAAAGCAGCCACTATTCCCAGGGCAGGCCGTGGCTGGCGGGGGAGGGGTGCCAAACTGCCATGAGAGCAGTGACAGCTTTTATGTGGTTTGGGGCTGCAGTCGGTGCTACTTTATGTAGAAGCAAACTGTCCTTTTAATTATTGTGTGGGCTGTACTGAAATAGATGTGCATTCCTTGAGCCACTGGCAGCAGCCAGAATGGCCCAGGTGTTCAGCCTGAAGACCTGCCAAGTCGCAAACTTGATTCTTAGAATTGGGAGTGGTATTTGGGTTTCTCTGCAGAAAGTTTTGTTTTTTCAATGGAACCTTTGGAACATTGTAAATGGGAAACACAATGGAATCACCAAGGCATTCATGACATATCCCATTATGAGAATGAACTGGGGCCAAGGTAATGGGGAACAGTAGGCTGCGAGCATTCACTCAGACATTAAAAGACCAGTCCTGCCCACCTCTATCCATCTCAACCACGGGAATCTTCTAACTGTCGCCAGAAGGCAAGCTCACTTGGGTGAATGGACTGTTATCTTTAGAGAATATCTTCCTATATTCCTGTAAAAGTCTGATGCAGGGAAGCACGCTGGCCTATACAAAATTGGGCTTTCCAGACAATCAAAGCAAAGAAAAAGCCAGACCCTCTCATGCACTTCTTTGTGTCCTTCTGCTGTGGGGTCTGGGTGGTCCTCCACCAGCTGCCCTCGGGTGACCATGAACACTCCTCCTTATGCTCCTTCCTATGTGCTTTTACGTGAACTGAGCCTGTGGCCATCACCCCTTGTCCCTCCCCAGAGCTGAGGGCCCTGTGATATCCTGCCCCGCAAGCACCCTCCCATCTCCAGACAACTTGAAAAGGAGGCGTAAGCTCACTTTAAGTACAAAAGACCTATAAACAAGGCTTTTTTTCACCCTCTTGGAGGACACAGCAGGTTCACAGCATTGCTGGAGTGGGTATTACTGTCCCCTTGTACCCTTCCCTCCTTTTTCACAACATCACTCTAAGTGCCATTAGGGAACAGTGGCTCCTTTGTGTCATGTTGTCTTTGCGGGACTGAAAGTCAGTCTTACGGGGATTTTGAAAGAGTTTCTCTCCTCTCCTTCCCCAAGGGGAAGCCCCTGATCCATCCAAATGACTCAGACTTTTCCCAGGAATTCTGAACATAGTGCTATGAGGAGGAAAATGGCTGGCGCGGAGGGGCTAAGATGTGAGAACCCGTCCGCCGGTCCCTGCAGCCTCCATCCTGAGGGCTGCCCTGGATCTTGGGTATCTCTGACCTGATGATCTTTCCTCATGTATACTCTTCTAATAAATTCTTTTTTTGGTTTGATTTTCTCAAGCTAGTCGGTAGATCTTTTGCTCACAATGAAAACAATCAAGACACCCCTAATTGGTAGAGGCCCAAATCCATGAAAATTTTACCTTTTCTGAGCTGGGGCTGTAACCACAGCCTTTGGCATCTCTGGGCTGGTTTGAATGCACTGAGCAACGGTGCATCCTCACTGAGCTACAATAGTGGAGCATTGAGAATGAACCAGAAAACAATGTAAAACTTTGGGTTATAAAAGACCAAGAGACCTTTACTGACACTAAATGAGCACAAACTGAGAACTTGTATATCTACCCTAATTTGTTTCTCAAGTCACTCAACTGTGATATGATGGAGCTGGGCCAGGGGACCGGATCCTGGAAACCTCTGATGTTATCATACTGGAGTTTCCATATATTCAGTAACTACAGACTGAGCCCCCTCCTCTGAGCTAGACACGGGCCCAGAGAGAAGATGTGCCCTTGGGTGACATGGTTAACACATGTGTCTGAGAACGGCCCAGGCTGGAGTCACAGAGATGCGGGTGGCGATGTCCTCTGGGGTGATGGAATAAGCAGGGCCACAGTGAGGTCGCAGAGGCAGGAAGGGCTCCACGGACCCACTGAGGCACACAGAGGGAGAGGCCCACATGACCCAGTTTTCTGACTTAGGTGACACCATATCCCTGAGATATTAAAGGGCCACCATTTTTTTCCTGTGCTGTGGTGGGTGGTGGGGAGGGAACTGGGCTACTGGGGCTGGGAAGTCAGTGCCTTTTTGTTTCTCAGGATAGTTGCCTTTCTCCTGGCCCTCTAAGGAGAATGGCCCCTCTGCCCCGGAGGATCCGGAGACCACACAGCAGACCTCTGACACCTGTTTTTCTCATAGTCCTCCTACTTCTCAAGACTGCGAGAACTGTACACAGCAGGAAACTGCTTAGCAACTGCACGTAGGACATCAGGATTCCAAAATAGGACTGTGGGTTTCTTCCTCTCCACTTTGTCCTCCTGTTTTGTTTTCAGTTGTCCATGATTCAGTCATTGTTCCATCACATAACACACTAACCGGTTCTGCAGGCCCTGGGATCTGAACTGCAGCGAGGCCTCAGCCTGGCCTCCCGGGGGCTGCTGCAAGCAAAGGTCCTAAGCGGCTGACCCACAGAGCTGGCCAGCCAGGGGGTCTGGGGCTCAGGTGGGCAGCCCCCAGAGTGAGGCTGTTCTCAGGGCCCCCTGGGCTCTCTGGGGCTGACATTGTGAGGGCTTCCTTTACAATCACCTCTTCCTCAACTTGCTGGGGCCCTAGTTGTGATTCCTTCTCTCCTGGTCTCTGTGCTCTGGCCACCTCCCAACGTTTCCATGTTTTCTCTCTTGGAAGGATGGGTCTCTTACCCAGTGACCTCTGGGTCTGTCTTTGAAATTGCATTGCTGTCTGTCTCCGTCTTGTTCTTTCTTTCTCTGTTTCTCTATATGTTATTGTCTCTGTTCTCTGTCTTTTCTTTGTCTCTCTCCTTTGTCTCCGTCTCATTTTTTTTCTGTTCTCTCACTGTTGCTCTGCTTCCTTTCATTTTGGATTCTGTCTTTGTCTCTTTCTGTCTCTCACTGTCTGTTTCTCTGTCTCTCACTATCTCTTCGTATCTCCTGACTTTTCCTTTCTCTTCCTCCTTCTCTGTTGTCTCTGTTCTTTCTCCGACTCTCTGTGCCTCTGCTCTCTTCTCTTTCTCCCTCCCCATCCTGCCCCCGCCCTTCTCTCTTTCTAAAGCTCAGCAGCTTGGCCCACTTCCCACATGAAATGGGCTCAGTTTTCAGGAGAGCTAATATTGGACATTGAGGGTTAACTTTTTCCCTCATCATCAACTCTCCTTCCATTTCAGAATCCCTGAGTCTAGCCAAAAGCACTTCCTAGAAAAGGGCCCACGTGCCATGGCAGAAGCCACGCAGCCACATTGCGCCCCAGAGAGCACGGAAGAAAGTAGATTGACAAGCGCAGCCGTGGCATGCTGGGATTTCTCTGGTTGTGTTCCAGCTAGTCAGAGCCAATTAATATGAAATCAATAGGCCAGATTGATGTTTTCAGAAGTTAGCTCCAAAAAAACCCCTGAAGATTAACCAGCCTGTGGCCTTTGCTATGAAATTGTTACCACACCACTTTCTTTTCTTTTGAAAGTCCAGATGGGCAGATAAATCCAAAGTGGATCAACCCCATCTGTCATTCCACCACACAAATTACACTCTCTCCCACCACTTCCCTCTTTCCTCTCCAACACGCAACAGCAGTCCGAGCCTGGGCTGAGCTGGTATTTTATGCTGCACTGTATGTTTTGAATTCCCCATTGTATTGGAAGGAACAGCATCCTGACTCCTCCGAGGCAAAGAGCTAGCAAATTCTGGAAAGGCGAAAACTGCAGGAGTGAAAGGGGCTGCTTTCTTCCAGGCTGAAAACGGCCCTGTTGGCCACCTTCTCTGCTGCTCTGTATTCAAAAGTGTAGGTGGCTGTTTTCCATTTACAAAGCCCCCTTTTCTACATTAGCTAGGTAATGCCCAGTTTCGTGCCCAGTTCAGAGATGAGGTTACCACTAAAGTCCTTTCCTGAAATGGGAGTGGGCCCAGGGACAGGATAGAGGCTGGTGGGTTGCTGGGTGAGCTTGTGTTTTTGGAATCAGGGCCGTCTCCTCAGGGTTTTGAGCCAAGTCTGCAAAGTTGAGACTGGCACACCATGATGCCTGTATATCTGGTCCTGAAACAAGGCAGACCTGAAACAGATGTCAGCACCCAGAAAGCTTGAGAAGACCCAAATGAACTCAGCCTTGGGAGCACAGCATTAGAAGATGGCTAGGAGACAGATGTCCATGCTGGCTTTTGTGTGTTTCATGAGGGGGATGGATACACAGAGGTGTTAAAAGGCTGAGTGTGGGTAGACAGAATCTCAAACAACGTCAGGAGACTTTTCAAACCTAAGTCCTCTAATTCCCAAACTGAGTTCCTCAGGTAAAAGGGGGTTTTCCAAGTTTCTTTACCAAGAAGCATCCAAGTGAATATACATTCTTTTGGGTCAGGGGAACCTATTAAAAGCTTATTTTCCCCTTAGGACTACTGAGAAAACCACACGCAACATTCTATGTTGTGTGAGCTGGGACTCCAGGCATGAAAACTGAGGTTTCACACAAAAAACTTGGGGCATTTGTCAATAGTGGGAGGGGACCTTTTATTTTCCCTTCTCAGATGGGATATGAGTACTGTCCAGATGACAGTGACACTGTGAAGGACAAATTCCTAAGTGCGTCTGTGAGGTGATTTATGATAAGAAATCTATATTTGGTCTTCATTCTTCTTCAATGGTAGAATTCCAGTGGTGGAAGGTATTTAGAAATTGACCGACCCATCCTCTTTGTTTGATAGAAGCTAGGAGATAGAATATCGTATACAAACTCCCCCAGCAAGTGTACTGCAAGTGACCCACATTCTTCAACTCCAACATTCCATGTATGTCATGTGGTTATGACGCTTCTTCACGCTGTGCTCAAAGGCCCAGGGAACAAACAAGGTGTTTTGCATAGATTAGCCCTCCTGGGGTTTCAGCCTATAAAATATGGTTGTTTGGAAGGTTGAGAGACCAGACTTACAGAAAAATGTCTTGGGTTTTGTGTGGCTGTGTCAGCACGACAAGCCCTGGTCTGTCCTGAGGTTCTGACACTAGTGACATTGGTGTACCCAGAATGGTGCTTGGCTCGCGGCCAGTGGTTGGCTTGGGAAGCATCCTCCCACTCCCCATTCCCTGCTGGCCTCCACACTGGACCCTGAGAAGCCCTTGTGTGGCAGCAGCTTGCCTGGCTCTGTAGACCTGAGCAGATCTGTCCCGTTCCTGCCTGGCCTGACTCTGAAGCCTGCTGCTTGGGCCTGTCCTGAAGTTAGCTCGAACTCTGCCACGTGTTCAAGGTTATGTGTGAAGATGGCCTACTGGCACTGGGAATCAACAACTTCTGCTACATGCCAGCCAAAAGTCTGAAGCACTGAGGGCTAGACCATAGCCTGGTCCAACCCCAGTACCTCTCCACCCTCCCCATCCTCCCCAACACATGCACACATGTCCAGGCACCTGAGTGCACTTTGACGTTCTCACAAGTTGAATCACACAAAAGAGAAGTGACTTGACCAAAAGCATGCAGTCCTGTGCGGCAGAGTTTCAGTCAAGGTAGAGACTTCCATACGGAGCCACCACTCCACTTCCATTTTCAGTTCTAATGGAGAAAGTCCCTTAAGGTTATTGTTTCCACCCAACAGTTTAAGGAAGTGCTTTCTTAGTTCTAGTCTAAATGTTAGTGATATCACTGGAAGAAAAGCAAGACAAGTCTGGATTGATTCCTATGAGAGCAAAGTAATTGTCACATAAAGATACATTTTTGAAAAATGTTAAATGTTAAAAAGCCAAAATCTGTTAAGTGTTCCTGAGTACCAGGTCTGGTGATAAGCACCTTATGTGTACCAACGCATGTAATTTTCACGATAGTCCCAAGAGGTAGCTACAAATGATCCCCAACATACAATGGTTCAACTTATGATTTTTTGACCTTACAATGATGCAAAAGGGATACACATTCAGGAGAAACTGTACTTTGAATTTTGAAGTTCGGTCTTTCCCTGGGCTATATGTGCCATGATATTCTGTGCCGTGACACCGGGAGTGGTGGGGAGGAGCCACTCCCACTCAGCCACGCGATCGTGAAGGTGGACGGCTGACACACTCACAGCCCTTCTGCACCCACACAATCATTTTGTTTTCACTTTCGGCACAGTGTTCGATGAATTACATGAGAGAGTCGATACTTTATTATAAAGTAGGCTTTGTGTTAGATGATTTTTTCCCCAACTGTAAGCTAATGTAAGTGTTCTGAACACATTTAAGTTTGGCTTGGCTACACTGTGATGTTTGCTAGATGAGAGGTACTACATACATTTTCAACTTAAAGATATTTTCACTTTATGATGGGTTTATCAGGATGTAACCCCATCGTAAGTCAAGGAAGATCTGCACTAGCATTTTCCAACTGTATGGATAAGAAAACTAAGGAACGTGGAGATTAGGTTACTTGCTCAAGACCACACTGTAAATAGCAGAGCTGGAATTCAACCTAGGCGGTCTGGCTCCAAAGCCACTCTCTTAAGTGCTATGCTGGGCTGTCAAAAATATTGCAGCAGCTGAAGAAATAGTCCAAATCAAATACAATTCGATGTGTTGAAGAATAACCACTAACCACGGCACAGCTCCCTGCATGTGGCTTTGCACCTGCTCTTTCAGAGTACAGTCTCCCTAGCTGCTCAGACCCCACACAGGATGCAGGAGATCTGCAGAGAGAAAGTGACTTATGACGAGCCCAGCCCAAATTAAGGGCTGTTATTTCATCCCCACTTTCTACAAGGAGAAATTGAGGCCTGGAGGAGTTCAGTGAGATATATCCCTCTCTCTGCAGGGGCGTCAGCACAGCCATTTGCATAGGGCCAGTGTTGAATATGTATGAAGTCGTAAATCAGACCCTGTCAATGGACTGAATGATTTGAGGTACTGGACTCTAGGTTCCTTGGGGGAGCCTGAGATCTCCACTGCATTCATGCTGGAGAGAAGATTTGCCTGTGACCCAGGCAATCAGTATAGAAGAACAAGAAGAGAATTAGTGAGGGGAGTGAGGTACAGGGTGAGCAGAGCTGAGGTTCTCTGAGAATTAGGGGTCTAGGCTCCTGTGTCTAGGGTGGCTATGGACCCTTGACCTTAGGGAAGAGTCAAAAGAGCATCAGCTCAGTCATGCAGGACACAGAGTTTGCTGCCGATCAACTCAGTTCCCATCCTAGACTGGCTTGCTCGCTTCATTTATAAAACAGGGTTGAAATGCTACCAACCACACTAAACTGTTTAGTGATTAAGTACAATGATATCCTATTTTCTTACTGATGGCATACAGTGGGCCATCCAAACCTTTTTTTCATTCCCCATCTTCTCTGTCAAACTCTATCCTCCTTGATAATGATCTAGAAAGGGCACTGAGGGGATTTTACTTCCTTCCAAGAATGAAATGAAAAGGAATTTTTAATGGTTTACTGGTGTTAGGGGTTTTCAACTGACAGTGAAGGATAAGTTAGATGATGTTTTAGTTTCCTAGGTCTGCTGTAACAAATGACCACAAATTGGGTATCTTAAAACTACTGAGATGTATTTGTTCACAGTTCCGGAGCCAAGAGTCCAAAATCAAGGTGTTATGTGAGTCTGGTTCCTTTTGGAGGCTCTGGGAGAGAATCTGTTCCATGCCTCTCCTACGTGCTGGTGCCTACGGGCAGTCCTTGGTGCTCTTTGGTTTGGAGATTCACCACTCCGATCTCTGCCTCCATCTTCACATGGCGATCTTCTCTGGGTGCATTCTCCTTTCTGTCTCTTATACAGACACCTGTTGTTGGATGTAAGGTTCACCCTAATCCAGGATAATCTCATTTTGAGATTCTTATCTTAATTGTATCTGCAAAGACCCTTATGCCAAAAAATGTACATTTTGAGATTCTGGATGGACATGACCTTTTGGGAGATGGTCATTTTTCAACCCACTATGGACAGATTCAATAGGAGAAAAGGCTATAGGTGAGCAAATAGGGCTCGCTGGGGATCTTTTCTTTGCCACTCACCACTCACTTGCTGAGCCCAGTGTTTCTCTTCTGCAATCATTATGTGGCTGTTCACAACACATCCAATGGCACCATGCGTAAGAGAGAACTTTGTAAAATGCTGCCTGAGACCGAGTAAGTTTTACAACAGGGTAGTGGAGAGACAGGAACCCAGTAAGAAAAGAGACTGACCAAGTGGGGTTTTGCTGGCATCCTGGGAGCAGCAGCTGAAATTGTTTCCCCCAAATGACCCTACATAGTTGGAAGGCCCTTTGCTAAGTTGGCCATCTTGACCTCCTCTCAAGTCAGTTGCTGTATCTTCCTGGAACTCAAATGATGTGAGGAGAGGGTGATGCACAAGCTGCCTGCCCTCTTGTCCACACCCCCGCAGATCAGTGTGCAGATATGTTATAACTGTGTGTACAAACAGCTGTGTGACCTGAAACCCATTCTCTGTGATTTCTTGGCAGGCTCTCTGAATAGGTTACAGAAATGCATGCGCTCCAGATGTTTATCTCCTAATTATGAGTCTCTGATGTGCCACTTACAGTAATGTACGTGTCCATGCAATATTTTCTCTGCCCCTAGAGGATCTACCAGGATGGATTTGATGCAAAGAGAGACAAAGTGTCTCTAATGTGTTCTAATTAGGCAATTGTGCCCCAGTCAAGGCCAGCACCAGGTGTCAGACCTATTGCAAAGCAGTTCAGATCAACAGTCATCCACTGATGTCTGTTCCGGGAGGAACGAGGCAGTCCTGATGGGCGTTCATCAGAACAGGGAGGGGACACTAAGGCAAAGACCACTAATTAGCATATAAGGTGACCATTGTTCCAAAGCAGCTCTAGGGAGCAGGTTGTGCGCTAAGGAGGTATGGGTGAGGAGGGGACAGTTTAGCTGGAGTTTTTTACATGGGATGAGAAGGAAATGATCAGGCAGACGTAGAGCAGGACTGCATTCCTGACAGCAGACAAGCCTGTGCAAAGGCATGGAGGTGTGAAAGGGCAGGGATGCTTGGCATGTGGCTGATGCTTGGGCTATGTGGAAAGAGCAGGAAGGGATGAGTCCAGAGAGACAGGCTGGGGACAGGTCAAGTCAGGCCAATGAGCTGTTCCTGTAAACATCAAAGAAGGTATAGCCATGTGTAATTGGCAAGGATGGTATGTAGAAAAGTTACTTGCTGTAGCCCAGCATACTGATGAGAGCAGGCCAAGGGAAGGAAGAAGGGAGGAAAGCTATTGTGATACTTCAAGTTCAAGATGATGATGGACAGAATGGGGCACTGCCTAGGGAATGGGCAAGTGGAACTGAGAGGAGAGAACTGTCCACAGGAGGGCGAGGCATGTAGGAGGCGGGAAGATTCTGATGCTTCTGGCTGAGATGACTTACATGTGGTCCATTACCTGCGATGAGGATCCCAGGAGGAGGTGCAAGTCTGGGGAAGTGGTGGAAAGGGTGCAGTGGAGATGAGGAGAGTCAATTTCAGAGCCACTAGGTCATAAGGGTGTAACCTGCCTTCATTCTGGGTGGGCCATTTTAGGTGCCTGAGGAGAATCTCAGTTTGCATGTTCCCAAATGCCTTGTCTGATCACCTAGTGCAAGGAAGGACCACGGTGGATGCTCTAATCCACAGCTCCAGCCTTGCCCTCACCACCCTTTCCATGCCCTTCTGAGGGTCAAGTGGAAGCTGCTCTCCAGCCTTGGCCTCCCAACCTCAGATCTCCTCCCACTCAACCAATGGTCAGCAGTTGCCCAAACCCCTTGAGACCCCACCTCCACACCTGTCCCTTTAGCACTCTCTCCCTCTCTGCTTCTCCATCCTTCCTCTTCTACTGTCTTGCCTGGGCTTGCTCAGGACAGGGATCGTCTGAGCCTCCTACTCTGCCTGGGCCCATGGTTTGGCTTGGTGGACGGTGGGGAGGCCATGGGCAGGAAGAGGGTAGCATCTCCTGGTCCTCCCTTTCACTTACTCTCCTGATCTTTCTCATCCTACCCATCATGTTTCTCCTTTTCCATCTTTTGGAGGAAGACCTGTGGTCAGTTGGGGCTACAAGGTGAGGCTTGCGGAAAGGTTGCGAGATCACCTGACGGGCCTGAGCAATTCACAGGTGTTGAACAGTTGCTCTCACCCTACAAGGCAACTCCACATGAACCAATTGTCATTGTAACTCAGGATCTAGCAGGTTTTCCTTATCTGCAGTCACTTTATTTCTTTTTTCTCTCTTTCTCTCATCTTCCTTCCTTCTTTCAATACCTGTGAACAGAGCACTTCTTCTGTGCCAGCAAAGGGGCTGGTACCTGGAACACAGAGTTGGGTATGACATGGAAGGTACCCACCAGGAGCCCTGGGTCTAGTGGCAGAAGAGAAAACAGATACCCCCATTACCCATACTGAGGTCCATGACAGAGGAAAGCCCAGAGGCAGGGAACGAGCAGCTTCAGAGAGAGCTGCTTCCACTGCGGAACTGACACTGGAGCTGGGACTCAGAGGGGGAGCTTTCCCAGGAAGAAAGGCAGAGAGGCAGAGAGGCATTCAAAGCTGAAGCACAGAATATCACAGGCCAAGCCCCATGTCTTTTTTGTTCCTTTTCTACCTTCCCTCCCTCCTTTCATCATCTGCCCTCCTCCCCTCTTCCATATTTTTATTCCTTCAAAATACGAATGAAATACTTGGACTATAGTATGGCAGGTCCTGTGCTAAACAACCTTTAATGCTGCCTGTGGTGTAAAGACAAACCCTTCTCTATTATTCCTGATCTAGAGATGAGGAAAATGTGGCTCAGAGATTTTAGGTAGCATCTTAGTAGATGGCTAATGGATAGTGACCTTGGAATTGGATAGGGAACATGTAAGCTTCAAATATACCAGAAAGGGCATGTTTAAAAATAATATAATTGCTGTGGTTATAAGTTAATTGATTTAGGTTTGCAGTTTGAACCAGCCGAAAAATTAAAATGAAAGTCATTTAAAAAATATATTGTAATCCAGATAATGTCCGACATAGCAGTACTACCAATATTGATAAGTATAATATTGAAGATAGGTCCATAATTAAAAATAAGGCAACATGTTCTTTTCTGAAGCTAGAATTTGATTCTGGCCTGTATGGTTGGCGCATTTGATTAATGATAATGCACTTCTAGAGAGCTACAAAAAATAATTTGGAAGGCACAAATTCAAAGTTGTTATTAAACTTTCTGAATGTTTCCTATTAATGCAATACAAATATCATTTGTTCATTACACTACATAATGACTTCTGGATTTATAAGTTTAAGATGTGATTCAAAAAGGTCATTCATGTTAAAACAAACAATATACGTACCTAGTAGTTTTCTACCTACTAGGTATACACCTCCTTTTAGGCATTTGGGAAAGTGATGAGTGTGTTTGTTTCTTTTAATCTGTGTAAGTAAATACCTTCTTGCCTTTAGATGGAAAATAATGCAGATGGAGTAAGAAATGCACCAAACAGGAAGCCAGGAGACCTGGTCACATTATCTTTCCATAGGGGGCCTGACAAAGAGCATGCACCCCCTGCTCTCTACAGCTTGGGGTGCAGAACAAATGGGACCAACCAAACAGGCCAGAGGCTCGGGGTGCCTCGTTCACAGTTGCCCAGGACAGTGCAGAGTTTAATGCTCTGCTGTCACCATCTTAAAATTATTAGTAATTTTAACAGGATGGTCTGCATTTTCCTTTGTCGCCAGCCCACAAATTATGTAGCCAGTTGTTGTTGGGAAACCAGCTTTCATGCCCATTCCTGGTCACTCCCTGGCTGCTGCCCTTCAGGCGATTTCCCCCACCAGCTCTCTGGCAGACTGGACTGCTCCTTTGATCTGAGACACGGGCTGGTTCCTGGGTCCGCACAGACTAGCAGAATGATGGTGTCCAGCACCAGACGTGATTATCCAAATCATTTCCTCCTGTGACTAGGACTTGGCTTAATACTTCCCAGGTACCAGGTGTTCCCCAAATATCTGCACGTGGAAGGGTTTGGGTGGCTCCATTCTTTTCTCTTTCAATAAAACAATTAGGTCGTTGAGAATATGAAAAGCTTTGAAATCATCAAAGTGCTTTATTTGAAGTTTGGGGAGGAAAGGACTTTGATGGTGAAAGGAAAGACAGCTATTTCCATTTTAAACAAGGATAGGACAGAAGAGATTTCTCTAAGAAGGTGATAACTCAGAATACATTGGTCAGTATGCTCGTTAGGGACCCTATAGACTCACTCTTTAAATAATTTGGGCCTTGACCCAGTAGGTAGGAGTTACAGAAAGAAATCTTTGGACTCAGAATGATGCAGAGCTTTGAGCATTCAGAAATTTCTGGATGGAGATTTCACCAACTCATAAGAGAGTGAAAGTGCTTATCTCTGGAGGCATGGAGCATGCTGCATGATCATGCCCTTTCCACAGAGGAGTGGAAGAGGCTCCAAGTATCAAATAGGCAACTGGAGCAGATGGGGTTTAAGGTTCTTAACAACCCTGGCAATGTACGTAGTTGATTACGACTCTAGGATGCTGAGATTTTCCAACCCAGTGATTCTACCATTCTCCCTGTTTATACCTAAAAGCTGAAGCCACTAAGTTTTTTTGTTTTTGTTTTTGTTTTCCTGCAGGAGACAAATGTGGAGCCTACCTTCTTGTAACTAGTAATATATAAGCAGGAGAATACTTATTGTTTCAAATTCTGTCAAGATTCCCTGAAGCTGGGGACTTTCTTTGAAACGAATGCATGAATAAATGAATGAAAGAAACGAGAAACAGTGCAGAAACAAGCAACCAGGCTTCTTTTAAGATTAACAGGATCAGAAACAATAGACTCAGGGTGGAGGTTCTCCCAGAACATGGGGTCCTACAGCCCTAGCCAATCCTCCTGCCCCAGCTGCCACAGAGCCAGTCAGCGTCTGGGGTGTCCATCTCCCCACAGAGTGCAGCTAACAGCATTAGCACACCCCTGGCTGAGGGCCTGAGGAGAGGATGCTCCTAAAATGCTAATAGAAACTTCTGTGACCCTTTGATGTCATAGTGTTCCCAGCATGTCCTCAGGCATAAGCCACCTCCTGAAAACATGCTGCCCATAGGTACATGGAGATGCAGCTGGAAAATGCCTGTGTTTATTCAACTGAAAGCAAGGAAAACACACGTCTGAAAGTCAGGAAGTCTGGTGCTCACTCTGGCTCTGACTTTGAAGACCTCAGGGGCTTTGCTCGAGTCTTTTGTCTTGGGGCCTCACTGTTCCCATTTCTAAAATGTGGAGAGTAACAGTCCTACTCCACACAATGGTTCTGAGGCTGAATTAGCTAACATATGTAAAATGCTTAGAAAAGTGTCTGCAACATTGTAAACACCATATAAACAATGAAAACAGAAGAATCACTGGTCTCCATAGCAGCCTGTTTGGACAGGCATTCTGGTCGCCATCTTCTCTGAGGAATCTGAGGCCCAGGTAGCAAGTGACACACTGAAGGCTGTACACCTGAGCCCACTTTTCCATTGCCACCTGGGCTAGATCAGCTATCAGGTGACTTCCAGTTCTGATATCCAGTGATTCTGTCTTTACAAACTGACAATTCTGCCTGGATTTAATTTGTCCCTTGGCTCTGCTGGGTACCAGCTAGATGCAGGAAAAGTCCACTTTCAAGTTCATCTCTAATTCTGTTGATGGTGTGGAAAGCCATTTTCAGCATCAACAGCTTGCTCGGTGTTGGATTTGGCCTTGGATGCTCTGACAAGTCCTGGCTGGGTTTTGGGTCCACAGTGAGAGGGAGTCTGGTTCTCTCAGACCAGCAGCAATCCGAGTATGTTCCAGGGTGGCCAAAATAAATATTGAACCCTGTTTCTCCCCTGGTAGCCCCTATGTAGGCCAATTGCATCAATATCCCACAGCCTTCCAAGATACTGGAATGCCAGTGCCATCCTCCTTCATACGCATAAGGAACTGGCCACCAATCCTGTCTGAAAGGGAAGTCCTATCATATTGCTTAAAATACCTTGATGGGTCTCTGTCATATACAAGATACAGTCTAAACTTACCACCCTAGGTCCTTTGAGTGTCAACTCCCCACTGACTTCCTTTTCTGCTCTCCCATTCTACCCCGACAGCGCTTCTCGTTGGCCTCCAGGGCAGCCAACCCTCCAGCCACAGAGAACTTGCTAAACCTGAAGAGACCGAGTCTTCCATAGGCTTCCTTTCCTACACCAGACACTTCTGGGAGAAATGCCTATCCTTCCTCCTCCTGCTGCTGTGGCTGAAGCGCCTCTCTGTCTCTGGATCCCATCCCCTGTTGCTTTCTCAGGCACCTCCATCTTATCTTTGGTTTCTTCCTTTTATTGTTTACTTATTCCTTTCTATAAGCCTAAAATACTCACTCTTTTTCATGTTAACAAAACTTCCCAATACCCCATGTTCCCCTCCGGCTACTAGACTTCACAGCCAATGTTTTCTGCCTGTAATTCTCTAGCTCCTATTTACTCCTCAATCATTATAATCTGACTTCTGATCTTTCCATTCTACTGAAATGACTTCCTCGCATAGTTTCCCCAAACCGTCTTTTGCCTAAACCTAAAAACCTGATCCCTTCCAAGACATTTTTCATCTGGCCTCTCAAAGGTATTTGACACCGTTAATTACTCCCTACTTCTTGAAAAACTCTTTCTTAACCCTGAGTTTGTTGGTTTTCCTCCCATCGCCCTGGCTACTTCTCAGTTTCCAGTGTGGGCTTCTGTGCGTTCCATTTAAATGTCTTTTCCGTCACGGTAACTCCACTAGTCAGGATGGGCCAGATGACACTGAATTCACCAAAAGCAATTGTTAAAGTCTCAGTGACACACATTTATTTTTGTTTAGGGCACATCTCCAATTCAAGGCAGCGATAGGACCAATACAAACCCCATGGAGAGTGAAGAGCCATTCCTCAGTGTGAGCAAGACTGAGTGCTAAGCAAGGAAATGCCAAAATTTAACCAGCTAGCTTTCAGTGGTTATCTTATGCCTGTCCCACCACCGTGAGGGGGCAAATAATTTGTCTCTTTAGTTCACAGGAGTTCAGATCAAGAGGCTTGTACCCAAGGAGGTATTCTTAAGGAAATATACTAAAGAAGACTTTTCTATGCTCCTAAACCTGATTTAGATGATGAGATTCTGGAATTCAATCCGATGCTATAATAGAATGAGATTTGGGGGAGGCTTGGGGAGGGGTTAGCGTGTTTTGCCTGTGAGAAGGATGTGATCCACTGGGGGCTGAGGTCAGACTGTCACTGCCCACCTCCAAGACAGCCCTCAAGGATCCCAGCCTTCTGGTATTTACATTCTTGTATTCCCCCCATGTTGGACAGAGCTGGCCTGGGTGACTGATAGGGTATTTCAAAACAGATGGACTGTGACTTTTGAGGCTAGGTCATAAAAAATAGAGCATATTCCATCTTGTGCATGCTCATTCTCTCTGGGATCTCTCACTGTGGAGGAAGTTAAATGCCAGATCATGAGGGCATCAAACAGCCTATTCAGAGCTTCACGGCGAGAAACTGAGACCCCTTGGCTGACAGCCACAGAATGAGCCATGTTTGAGGCAGATCCTCAAGGCCCAGTCAGGCCTTCAGATGACTGCAATTCTTGTTGACTTCCTGACTACAACCTCATAAGAAGCCATGAGACAGAATCTCCAGAAGAGCTGCTCCCAAATTCTTGGCCCACAAAAACTATATGACATATGATAATTGTTATTAAGGCTTCATTATCTCTACTTTTGCCCTGTCTGTGTTAACTCTTGCCTAAATTATTGCAGCTGCTTCTCTAACATGCCTCTTTGCTTTCAAATTTCTTCCTTTTGCCAAATTCTTCTCCTTACAGGGACCTGAGTGCAATGTCAAAACATGAATTTGCTGAAAATCATTGCTGTCAGGATAAAGCCTGGATTCCTCAATATGACCTGTAGGCCTATAAGATCTGACTTACATAATTTGACCTTTCCAGACTTAACTTTCAAGGCTCTTTCCTTTCAACTCAAAATTCAGGTAACCAGATTTCTTTTTCTTTTCTTAATAGAATAAGTCTTTTTTCTTGACCCTTGGTTGGACTTCTCATACAAGCTTCTCTCTGCCTGGAATACTCCTGTTCTCTTTTTCTCCCCCAAACCTTTACTCATCTCCTGATGACTCTACATCTCTGAGAAGCCTATCCCAACTTTTTTGTCCAAGTGTGGGAGGTGACCCTCATTGTATTCCAAGACAAGCTATACCCTGTCTCTACCATAATTCTACAATATTAATCACTCTAAAATACTGTGAACTTATTATTAATGTACTATTAATAAGAGCTACTTGTAACAGATGCTGTCTGGGCCTGCCTCTGAGTTATCTGTAGATATTTCCCCTATTTAAGAGCTTCCTGTGCCTCTGTTTGGACATTTTCTTTGGTTGCAGAAAATGTTTGACCCATACCCAGGGCAGCTGGAAGCTCTGAAAGGTGACCCTCAATCAATGAGTCATAAGATTTGGTAGATAAATAAGCCATCTTCATAGCTCCATTGGGACATTCCTGAGGTTAAGTTCTACACTATGTCTCAGAGAGTCCTCAGTGGATTGAGCACTGGTAGCCCATGGAAGTCACCTGCTCATTAACATTAGCTACTTCCTTTCCCTCTATCACTCCACTTTGCTACTCTCTCACCACTTCTTGTATCCTTTCCCAAATAATCTATTTGCACATGTAAGCCATCTCAGGGACTGATTTTAGAGTAATCCACATTAAGTCATGACTATTTAGGCAACACTTACCATGAGTTGGATACTGGCTCAAGCTCTTTACATGGATTACATGTTTTAATTCCCTTACCAACTCACTGAGATAGGTGCTAATCCATAAAACTGGATAATAATACTTACTCATAGGGCTGTTGTGAGGACTAAATGGGCCAAGGCATATAAAGAGTTTAGCACTGGAAGGGAAGATGGGCACAGCCCTTTTCATGGTGTGCGACTGCTCATCAGCCCAAGCTTGCACAGATCCTAACTGGTAGATTTTTACCCAGTTCTACCAGATTTCAGAGCTCTTCATCTTCTTTTGAACTATTTTCCACTGCAGACTATAAGCTCCATGGGAATAAGAACCATGCCAATTCTATTCAGTTTTATCCCCCAAACCTGGCATTCAGTGGATAGCAAGACATTTATATTTATGGAATTTTTTATTCTTCTTCCCTTCCTCCCAACCAAGTCTATTTTGTATTCAGTTTGGGGTACTCATTCTTAAAATAATTCTTTGAGGCATAAATTTGAATAATTATGAAAATTACATATGAAAAGAATGTGTCTTCCTTAAAAAGCCTAATTTATATATATATATATATTGTTTTCCTTATCAGGACAATAGTACATTTCCATTATGGGAAAGCAGCATGCTAGTGGTAAGATCATCCTGGTTTTGAAGTCAAAAGGACCTGGTTCAAATCCAGTATTTTCAACTGTTATGAGCTTGGAAAAAATACTTAGCTTCTCTGATTTATGGTTTTCTTACCTATAAAACAAGAATGATCATACTTCCTATACTAGTTATCTATTTTTACATAACAAACTCAAAACAAACATTTTTTATCTCACATAGTTTCTGAGGGTCAGGAATCTAAGAGTAGCTTATCTGGGTGGTTTAGGCTGAAGGTCTTTCATGACATTGAAATCAAGTTGCCGGCTGAGGATGTAATCATCTGAAGGCTCGACTGGGGCTGGAATATCCACTTCTGAGTTCACTCACATGGTTGTTGGAAGGAGTCTCAGTTCCTCCCACTGTAAATCTCTCACAATATGACAGCTGGTTTTCCCGGAAGCACAAGATCTGAGAAGGAGAAGGACAGAACACCCAGGATGGAAGCTACAGGGTCTTTTATAAGCTCATTTGGAAGTGACATACCATCATGTGTGCCACATTATATTAGTCACACAGACCAATGCTAGCTCAGTGTGGGAGAGGACTGCATGATGTGAGTAGGATACATTCCTTGGGGGACATCATGGGGGCTGAGAACACCTCTCAAATACAACTTGTAGTGGAACGTTTCATGTGCCTGGTACATAGTTATCTCTCAAAAAATATTAGTTCTGTTTTATGCATTTAAGGGAAGGTACATATGTTCTATAAGCTGGAAAATACATTAGGCAGTTCAGTAGTCACCCCAGAACAACTGCCATAAAAATAATCTAGTTACTATTGCTTACATTTTGCTGAAGACTAAGCCAGTGATAATGCTGACAACCAACACCTATTTACAAAGCTCCTTGTAGTCGCCAACATTTGCAAAACTCCTTGTAGTCGCCAACATTTATTTACATTTATCATTCAGTTTTAACTTTATGTCGTCATGTATTTCATTTATCTTAACTCTATAGCATGTTACTGTTGTCACTCTTGACCAGTAAGGCAATGAGTTTTAGGAAGATTACATGATTTGTCTAAGGGCACATAGCTACTCAGGATTCAAACCCAAGATTCTGACTCCAAGTCTGTTCTCTTCTAATTCATTTATGCTGCATTAGCAGCAAGTGACTCATTGTATTTAAGAAAAACAGGAAGGGGGAAGGCAAAGGAGCAGGGAGGGAGAGGAGGGGGAGGACGAAGAGAAGGAGAGAGAGGGTTCTTACTTTTTGCTCTTTGCAGTAACTTCTACATAAGCACAGGCAGTTTCCTCAGATTTTCTTGCAAGTGATTGTCAGCTGTTGTCCCCCAGTGCCTGGTCAGTTAGCAAACAGATCCCTGCAGTGCTGGTAGGATTGCTTCTGGGGTTGGTGTCATTTTATGGCACCACAGGTGGTGGCTGGTGCATTTCTCTTGATCCTTTTCCCTTCTCCCTGCCCTTGCTATTCTCCTTACACACATACACACCCATGAAAAGGAAGGTGAATGGATTAGATCTCTCAGTCAGCAGATTCCCAGTAATTAATAACAGGCACCATTTTCTGTTAAGGGCCTGCTGATCTGTGAGGTGGTAGATGAAGGCTGTGTGTATAAGCAGCGTGGGCATCCAGCCAGCAAAGGACCTAGACAGGGCCTGCACCCAGCAGGCCTCAGAGCCCTGAGAGCAGGTAAGGACAAGATGCAGATCCATGGCACATGGGACTTATCCAGGGCACAGACCTGCTATATGCACAGGTTGTGCTGTGAGCTTTGGGGCTGCCACAAAGTAGGCTCACCATTCACATGCCAAATGAAGAATCAAAGAAGCGAGAGCATGAAGATCTGGGGGCACCATGAGGCCACGGGACTGGGAATGCTACCTGTGTGCAGCCTCGCCTGCCAGCCTGCGGGTGGTGGCATGGGAAGGGTGGTTCTTATTCGCATCTGACAGATGAGGAGACTGGGACTCAGAGAGGTCAACAACTTGGCCAAAGTCCAACAACTAACACAAATCACAGAGTAGTGGTTTCTAAGCTATTAATTAACTTTCTAACAATTTACACGTAAGAAACTCTCCTCTTGGCTGGCACTCCTTCCTGGGTCTCCCTACGTCACTTATCTAGGATTACTACGCGAAGCCCATCCTCTGTACCCTGGGCTGATGCCCTCAGGCTTTCCCCCATCTCTTATAATTAGGGGTCTTTGGAGGCCTACAACTTACCCACAGCAGCCGGGAGAGATCTGTCACCTCTTAAAGGAATGCAGTAGAGCCACAGTGAAGATGTGGAGGAGCAGTCTTGGGGATGAGGGAGGATGAAACAGGCCCTTCTAACCAGCTGTCCTTGGGCACTCATTCCTCCCCTACCTCTTCTATCTGCAGAGCCTATGTACTGAAATTTAAAGAAGTGATCTCCTCCCACTGCTGCATTTTTCAAGGAAGAGTCATTGATAGAAGAAGGTGCTTGGAGCAAATAGGAGGGGCAACCTGCCCTGGAGATGAATCTCTCCCTTCTTAAACTCACTAGGTTTCCAGCCATCCTCTCAAAACACCATGTCAGACTGAATAGTGATTATCAGGGGAACATAAGCACACAGTCCAAAATAACTGGATGGGTATTACTAGTATAAAAGAGAGACAACATTCATCATACATAAAATGGAATTAACAGGAAGGACAAGAATATAAAACATGCATAAAAATATCCTCAAAGAAAAGAGAATATTGGTAAAAGAGAAAATGCAAATAAGTTATGAAATTACAAGTAATAATTTTAGGAATAAAAAATACAATACTTAAAGGAAATAAGACATGGGACAAATGTCCTAGGAAAAAATATCCAACTGTCCCCCACCCCTACCCTCACCATCAGTCCCCTTGCTAGTTTCTATTCTATTTCCACCAAGATCTCTGGTTGAGGAGGAAGAGGAGAGAGAGAGATAAAGGGACAGGCCAGTTGTTGCTTGAACAAATTCTATTCTAAGCTATCTCTGGACACTCTGTCCCTGGGCAAATGTGTATATTTTCATGGACCCTTCGAAGGGCCCATCCTAGGTCCCTCTGTCTTGCTATTCCTGGACAAGAGTAGGTGTAATACTCTCCTAGCTAGTTCCTTCCGAGTCTTTCCTCAGTCCTGGGATTCTAGTGACTCCAGGCTCCCAACCACCACCAGTTACCATCTTCCTCTCAAAATGACACCAATGAGTAGGTTGAAAGAGACACCACACCCCCATGCACACACACAGAATTCTCTCTCCCCCATGGTCCACAACTGGTCCATAGGAAACACCCACAAACCCCTTGCTCCAACAAGCTGGGAAAGCAGACTGATGCCTAAGCAAAGGTGCTTTCCTGCCTCTGGCTCTGAAAGTTTTAGTCTCTCCCTCCCTAGATTTCCCAGGCAGGAGGCACACCAATTCCTGCATCAACCAAACACAAGGAACAAACTTCAAGGTTTGGAAAGTGGTCTTATTGAAGTCCCATCACTTATCTTGAGTTGAAAAGAGCTTAGCACTGGAATAGTTCTCAGTGTTGTCTTAACAAAATCAACCCACTCTTATTCCTAAGTGTTTGAGGGGATTAAACTGAGACAAACAGCAGTGTGAGCTCTTAGTGTCAACTTGCCTAGCTTAAGTGCTCATGCCGTTTGATCTGGGGTGAGGTATGTATTTGCTTTATGCCTCAGTTGCATTATCTGGAAAATATGGATAATAGCAAGACTTTGCTGTAGATTTTCAATGAAGATTAAATTAAGATAACGCATGGAGAACACTTACCAAATACACTGAAAGTGCCAACCGTTATTCTTATAACAAGCTGATCTCTGTAGAAATAGTACATGCTATATTATAACAGAATGACCCAATAGGTTCCTCATTATGATTTTGAAATCAGCATTTATACATTTCCCTGAATCTGTGGGCATAAATATGCATGAGTATGAATCAGCTTAAAGAAAAACCCTAGATAATTTTATCATTATTTCCATATAATTTGCTGACAAATTGCAAATTACAAAATTGCAGTGATAACATTTCCACAGAAAATAAATAGGGCTGCTACTCCATCACTCTCTGGTATGATCATTCATCTCCCTGGCTGCTAGAAATATTGATGACAAGAGCTTGGGATACGCTTTCTTCCTTTTGAGGTTAACAAGTACAAATTCATCAAAATTCAGTTCAAACGTCATCTTTTCAGTGAAAACTGACCTTGACCAACCCCCACAAGAATTATTTCCTTCCCACCTCCAGATCTTCACAGTATTTTGTACACTTCCCTCCTCTTGTGTAGCTACAGGGTCTCTCATTTCTGCCTATCTATGTGGCCCCTTGGATTGAACTCTTTGCCCTTATCTTAAGCAGGACTTTGAGTCTGGGTATGGTCCTTAACATCTCCATTTCATCCACACTAAATGGCTGGTGTGACCATACACTTTGATTTGTTTCCCCTCCCCATCCTGATAACTTAATTGAGGCTTTCAGACCCCCTACTTGTATCTGATATCCTAGGGTCTCCTTGCCCCTAACAGAAATTTAGAAACTAAACAGAGATGGAATTAGAAGTTAAGGGGGAATAGAAAGAGTCCCACATCTGGGAGTGAGGAGGGTGGGGAAGAAAGGAAGACAAAGTGTCTGAGATCTGTGTCTTGAAGATAGAAGTGGTCTCCAGAAGGAAATGTACAAGTATAAGTTCATTTGAGGCAGATAGAACAGCATTGGCAAAGCACAGAGAGGCACAGAGAAGGCTGCCATGATAGGGAGCATGAAGGCAGTCGATGTGTGGGGTTGTAGGATCGTGGGAATAGGATAGAAGGTGACACCACAAAGAAAAGATGACAGTCAGTGAATGCTAGCTTAGAATTCCGGTTTTGTTACTTATACTACATTGTGGGAACACCTCAAGTTGTCAAAAAGGGAGGAGTAGAGGGACAAGGTAGGAGCTTTATTTGAGAAGTATCAGTTTGACGGCCATGGGGTTGGTTTGGAGGGAATACTCAATAGCATCAGCCCGGAAGGGGCCATGCTTCCATGTGTAACAGCAGAATGGATGTCTTCTATCCCTTTAACACCCATGCATTATGGCTGAGTGATATGTCTAGAAATCAGATATAATGATGAGGATTATTTGCATGGTGTGTGAATTTGGACATGGGGAAGGCAATGGGGATGCAAGAAAAAAGGCACAGGATGTTTGATCCCAGTGTGTGCTGGAGAATGCATAAGGCCAGGCCTGTGTACTGTACTTGGGAAGAAGACAAGACATCCAGGAGGATACTTGTGTGAGGCAAAAGATATGAGGGGCCCAGGGGAGAAGATGGGCAGGAGAGAAAGAAACCGGAGAGATACAGAGGATGTTATCCTGGCCCTTTGCGGCATGACTAGAACTGTGCTTCGTTAGTCTGCTCATTTGTTATGAGCGTGGCACTTCCCTGAGCCCTCTTCCTGCTGCCTTGCAAACACGAGGGCAGTCATCCGGGATCACGTCCCTCCTGGCCCAGAACCCTCTGGTCTTGAGTGAAGGCCACAGCTCAGGTCCAGCCTTTTCTGTTTCTTGCAGGATGGGATGGTCAGTGGTAAGAGTTTGCTCAGCAGCCTGAGTGGAGAACTAAACCTTGGCTTCCTAAATTTTTCACTTCTTCCTCTGGCCCCCGACTTTCAAAGGACTGGTATAGAGATATAGACTCTAGGTATGGAGCTCAAGGGCTGCTAGTTTTTTGGCTAGATTTCTTTTTGCTTCTAAGTTTAGAAATATGTACAACCAAGACCTGGTCTTAATAACTGTACATTCATTCTCTGGTCTCCAGAGAAAAGGAGTTACCAGAAAACATTTCATCAGCATGGAATCCTAATTGTGCCTCCAGGTCATTAGATTTTAATAAATCAGTGTGGCTGAAGGATGGCTTAAGAGACTTTCTATTTCCAGGAGAACTGACGGGATTATGAGAAAAGCTCCTAATGACTGATATCTCATGGTGGAATCTTAATTACCACAGAATTCATAGGAAGCACCTGATAGCTCTACAGATGATTTGATTAGAAGCCATGTTTAAAAAATCTCTCTGGGTGAGTCAGTGATAACATTCCTTAGGAGCCAAGTTTGTGTGTAAGGTCTCATGAATGCAATAAATCTCAATGTTAAGAAAAACAAAGTCTCTCAAAACCTCCATTTTCAATTAAAAAAAAAATCGCCACTTTCTTTCCTTGGCTAGAACTTTGCAGGCCAAGTATAGGTTGAAGGTAAAATGCTATTCTAGTAATTTCTTGTCATTTATCATTCACTGTGTAGAAATTATGTAAATCCCACAGCATGCTATATGAGGTTCCACACCACATGTGCTAGCCTATTCATTGATATATATATATATTTAGCGACCAGTAGACACTGAACCTTTAGAACAACTATATGCTGGATTCTGGAGCAGCAACAATGGTAAGCAAACACAAATATGGTATTTTGGGTTCTTGAGCTTACAATTTATTGGAGCAGATACACTTCATCAACAGCTATTGCCCCCCACCCCCACCCCCCAAAAAAGCTAACCAAATAAATGTAAAAGGGCAGATACTGGTACAATGAAACAAGTAATATATGAAATTGACCTTTACTAATCAGAGAAACCTGACTTTCTGGAAAATGTATTAGTGGGCTGAGATCTGGAAGAAGAGTGAAGGGTAGTCAGGGGAAAGTGGAGTGTCAGGGAACAAAGGCGGAACTTGCATTCTGGGAACAGGGCAAAGACGGCATGAAGGGCCTGAGCAGCATGGAACAAGAAGACGGCCTGAATGGTCGGCGAGCCACAGGGAGTTTGTGTAAGATGTCGGGATACAAAAAAGGAACTGACTGTAACAACCATGTGTGCATACAGCTAGATGAATAATTCAGACAATAAATGTTAAAAAGAGAAAAAGAGTTGGAGTAGTTTAAAAGAGTATTAAGATGCGGGCCTGGGTCTGGACTGAAAGAAATCAGGATGGGAGTGGGGAGTAGTAGGTGGATGACGTTTTATTTAAGTTGGAGGCTCAGAGAGGACCTCCCAGAGGAGGTGGTTTGTGAGCTGAGAACTGAATGCCCAGGAATTAGTGGTGAAAATCAGACAGAGGGGAGCAAAATGAAAAGGTGTAGCCCAGGTTGGTTGGGGTGAAGATGCATGAATCATGGCCCCTGCAGAAGAGGAGGCTGGGAAGCAGGTGTAGGCCTGATAATAAGAGGCCTTGAAGGTCAGCAAGGGTGTTTCAACACAAGAGCTCCAAGGAAAGAGGTAATGGTAGACATTCAGAAGTGTTGGGGCCTCTGGTAGGCTGCAGTGGACCTGCTTGAAGATCTTGACACAAATTCAATTTATACAAGTCACAGTGCTGGCTAAGTAAAATCTATCTGAAAGTCTTTATCTTCTCCCCTTGTTGGAAAATGGTTCCTGTGAGAATAAATGGCCAAGGGATATTTCACTTGGGAAAGGGGAAGGGAGAGGTGTGTGAATGCATGTGCATGCGTGCGTGTCTGTGTGTGCAAGTGTTTGTTCGTGTGTGGAGTAGTTTAAGACTGAGCATATGACAACCTCTGGATCTGGGATAAATATGCCCTTTGAAATCCCCCTTCAGTGGCCAACGGAATGGGAACTGAATTCCCAAGAGGTCAGACCCTTTACTCTCACATTTCCAGATGCCTTTGCCATGCTCACACATTCACCCCTGTCACTCTGGCCAAGGTAGGTAGCCTGCCATCTCACCTCCCTGTGTGGCTCTCTCCTCCTGGGTGGTTTTACCCAGTCATCACCAATCTCTTCCTCCTAAAATTCTTCCAAGTATCACCTGAAATGGTACTTTCAAGAAACTTCCAAGATCCCCACTGTGAAGGATGCCCTTTCCCCCTGAGCGGACATGATACCCGCATTCCACCCTATCTTGTATATACATGGAACAGTGTCTAAGTCACAGGCCCCAGTGCAGGATAAACAGGTATTCAGTACATATTTTCAAACGAATGGACAAATATAACAATTATCCTTTCTTCACACTTGGAGTAAGAGCTCAGTAGGTGTGCCACTCCTCTGTGCATCCCTCAAAGCATGTGACAATTCAAGGTACACGACAGGATTTAGGTGCTAAGTTAAAACAAATTTGGTGGCATCCAAAGGCTTTCACCTGGGGATGGAACTGTTTCCTTGGGAGTGGGTGTTTGAAAAAGTACAGGGCATTTCTGGTCCTCTCAATAGTTGGTAGGGGTTTGACTCACATTTAGTGGCAGGGATCAAGAGGGATAAGTGCCCAACAAATCAGAGAGTCCAGCACAATGACCACAAATGGTTCCACCCCAAATGCACCTGCGCTGTTTAGGAAGAACCGCCCTCTTCAAATGATGTTGAAAGACTAGGAAATGTTTTTAAAACATTTGTAGACCCTTTGCCTCCAGGGAAATTAAAAGAAAATAAGAGAATGTTGTCCTGATGGCTTCTCTCAACTCTGCCCAGCCCTGTGATATAAAATCCTGGGGAATGCAGAATCCAGGCCAAATGGTCCAGGCACAGAAGACCCACCCCTTTGGCTCACGCGAGGGCAGCCACAGGGCCTCCTTAGCTCTGAGAGCTGGACTGTACTCCCTCTGGCCAGGACAGAGGCTGCTCTCTGCATGGATTTTACTCCTGCAGAAATAACCCACAGGAAATGCACACATGTATATTTGGCACACGGATCATATATAAGGCATGGTACCAACCCATCCTAGTGTTTTCTTCATTTTTTTAAAAAAGTTCTCCTAATTAAGCAAATAGCAGAAATAAGCTATTGGAAGCAAGGCATGGACCATGGGGAGAAATCTGAGGTGGTGGCAGGGACAAGGGTGGCAGAATATCTGAAAGGAGAAGGGAAAAACCTTGTAGGACTTTGTGATGCTCCCTTCCTTTCACTGTAAGGGAACTAACCACTCTCTCCCATGTATTTTCTATATATGTGTGTGTGTGTATACACATATATATATACTTTTATATCTATCTATATAAAAATATATGTTGATATAAAATGTATTTACATAGTAAATTAGTATGGATAATATATAGTATAGTTATATTCTCAATCACCAATAATTATATTATGTTAAATATTATTTTTCTGTTATATATTTTCTGTAATAATCAAATAATGTATGATTAACATTAATATAATTATTATAATAACAATTTTACTATGATAACAATGACTTTCTGCTCCCGATTAGTCCTGAAGCTCCCTGGATAATATTTTGTACCTAGGAAAACACCTGACCACTTCCTCTCTTATGCTTTATATTTTTTTATGTTTCATTCCAAAGTACATATGATTAAAAAATAATTGCATCCTTGCCACAATCTGTAGCACAAGATGTTGAAAGCAATGATTATATCGGACTCACCTCTGTGTCCCCAGAGCTCAGCTGAATTCCACATACTCAGGAGGTGCTCAGCAAGTTTTAGTTGAATCAAATCAAAGTAAATCAGTGAGAATAAACTGAGCATTGAAGCTTTAGTCTGAATGATCTGAATAATGCTTGATGGTCCTATTGAAGAAAAGGGACTGATTGGGCTGAAAAGATAAGGGGGCTCTAACGACTGAGTCAGGAGATAAATTTAGCTACCTTGGAAGGGAGTTTCTTGTCAAGGAAAGTGTTCAAGGAGAGGGCGGAAACCTTGGCAGAAGAGACCGAGAGACTCAACTATCAGTTCATAGCAGGCAGACTCACTGTCTAGGGGCATGTGATTGGAAACATCCCAGAAGCTGATGGGAACATATAACGGTTTATCTGGTTGCTCTATGAATAGAGATTCCTTCACAGAGTCGCAAGAATATTCTGCCCCAGTAGTCCAGTCCAGCTCAACACATTAGAGAAACAAAATACATTCTGCACCTCCAAGCCCCTCCTAAGCTACCTTCCTCATGATTACATAAGCCAAGAAATCCTTTCACTTAAATGCTATTGAGTTAGATTTCTGTAACTTAAAATCAAGAGGACCTGGGCTAATAAGAGCACCAACCACACTGCTTTTGTCAGCATATCGTTTTTAAAAAGTTTTGGTTTCTTGAATGAAATACAAAGATAATCCACTATTTTAAAAGGAAAGGTCCATTAAATATTCTTTTCCACTTCCTATTAAGCAACTACTTGAAGGGATAGCAATTCCTAAGTATGTTTGAGAAAGCTGACTGTGCAGTGAGGAGTCTTCCCTCTCTGCCTCCACCGATGACTCTGTCCTGCCTCTTTGAGACAATTACCAAAACTTGACTTGGCCTGTCCCATTCTGAGTGAAAGGAGGAGTCCGTGAGCATATAAACCAGTTAGTCCCTTCTTCACTCCACAGCAGAATAGATGGTTAAACTGGTTCGTAGTCTCTCTGAAGACAGAGATTCTTTGTGGCAGCAGCATCTCTTCTCCATTTTACCTAAACTCCAAACATCAATAATCTTCTTCTGCAATCATGATAACACTAAGTTCTATTGGCTTAATGACTACAATAATCATGATCACGATCTGGGTATACACGGCTTCTCATGGAGAGTATCAATATCCTATTTTCAATAAATTTCATGACCCTTTCAGAATTTTGTCTCAATGACTATGCTTACAAATGAAACCTTGTGAAAAATTACTCACCAATTCCAACCCCCAATAGTTTGTTCTCTGATTCTTCATGCTTTTCTGTCTCACTGGGAAGTGAAATGCAGTCAGACTCATCTTGTTTGGTCTTCCAGGAGTCAAATCTAGGAGAATGTGCATTAGAAAAGTCATTGGTCAAAGGCTAAATCATCTAAAATATGTTATCAGAGTCACCTGAGCTTTGGCTGTTCTGCAACACACTCACAATAATCTCCAACGAAAAGAAGCTGGAAATGGCCCTGCTCATTCAGGCTGACAAGTAATGAAAACCTGACAAATAACATCCCTTGAGTACTTACTCTACTCCTGACATTGTGCCAAGATTTTTGTAAATATTATCCTATTTCCCCCGGCCACAAACTCTGTCCATTTTATGGGTGAGGATATTGAGGCTCGGAGAGACAAACTACCCAAGGCCAACCAGTTGTTACTAATTATGGAGCCAGAATCTGAGCTCCAGAATCTGTGTCCTCACTTCATAGAGCAAGTGCTTCTCCCTGATTTCCTACATCTGCACTTGGTACTCCCCTCCAGCAGAGCGATTCCTGCAGTGGACTGTCGCTATTTCTTAAAACTTTGACTGCCTCACCAGTTTCTGGACTCATAATTTTGCTCATCTCTCTATGTACTGAACATTCCTTGGTCATCAGTAGGGACTCAGTAGATGTTTGTACAGTAATAGAATGAATGGTAAAGGAATGATAAAATTAAAACACCTAAAATAAATGGATAATTTCTTACCTAGATTCTATTTGATGTCTTCTCCAGACTTTTCCTGATTTACTTTTCCCCAGATATACAGGACACAATGCATCATAATTTGTACGATTTCGTGAAGCCTTACAGAATGGAATTCTGGTCAGGTCCTTTAGATGCAAACCTGACTTAGACCAAACCCTGCTCAGAAATGCTCATTATATAGGGAGGCAGGCAGGAACATAATCATCCAATTATAATTGGTGTGTGCTAAATAGAGGCTTGTATAAAGAATCCATTTGAGCAGGATTAGGTACCTTAAGGTTTCACAAAGAAGTTAGTGTTTGAGGTGGGCCTTGAAGAATGAGTAGGGTTTCAGAATGTTAGTCCCTTACCATCAGAGAATTTCCTTCTTTCTCTAGGGATTGAATTTCTCCTCTCAATTGCTCTTCAACATTTCTTATTGGACAGGAAAAGGACAGAGATAAATGACAGCAAGAACTGTCTATGATGTAGAAAGCAAAGCCAGGATGCCACAGCCAGGAAGAGTCCATATTTGAAGCCCTGTATTCTGGTGTGTGACTAACTGCCCATGGCACCATGACCACTTCCGATAGCATCTCTGCATTTCCAAGAAGTAGTCTACATTCCTTACCACAGGGCACTCAGCAATTCCCCCTGCAGAGTACAGCTCTTCCTCCTGTCAACTGTGAATGGAAGTAATTTGTTTATGGTTAGCAGAGATCCTATCAGACAGGGAGGAGACAAGGAACCACATCTTATCATCCAATCTGCTACTGCCTTTCTGCCGTATCCATTACCGCGGTGTTATAACCATGGAACCCAGACACTTGGAGCAAAACAGACGTGTGGGCTGGCTATATAATCCTCCTGTTCCAAACCCCAGTCGCCATGGGTGGAGAAGGGGCCAAATGAGATAGTCATCTGATCAAGACCTAATGGCATGACAAAACAGATGCAAGCAGGGGCAGGCGGTCTACAGAGAGCTCACATGTACTTGGGAGTTTGCCCACACCCCCAGTGCCAGGGGAAAAGCTTGAGGATTAAGGCTTTAAGCCAAAGGATACTCATGACAGGAGATGAGATTGATTTCTCTCCCAAGTCCCATCAGATTCCCAAGTGTCAAACTGCATTAGTGACTATTATCTTTGGTCTCTTGATAGTTTATGAGTTACAAGATGGTCTTGGTTCTCTTTTGCATGGAGACAGCCCATGTTCCAATTCTGATTCTTATCATCTCTTGTCTAGAGTGTCAAAATAACCTCCTTACAATTCTCCCTGCCTCTGCTTTTACCCACCTTAAATCTATTCTACACATTACAGACAAACCTACCCATAACCATCCCCTTGAAATCTATCATTCATTCTCCATTATATACAAGAGCACCATTCACAGAATTTTCTGCAATGGAAAGGCTCTATATCTGTGCCACTCATGTGGCAGCCACTCACCACATGACCCTAGTAAGCAGTGAAATGTATTTGGTACAACTGAGGAACTGAATTTTTAATTTTGTTTAAACTAATTTATACTTCAAGAGACACAAGTGTCTAGTGGCTACCATATTAGACATCGTAAACCTGAAGGATGGTGTCCAAGTCCTTTAACTTGGCACTCAAAGACCTTTATAATCCAGTCCTCATTCACATTACCTGTCTCATTTCCTGCCACATTTGCTATCTGATTTCTCCGCAAATAAGCTAAATTCTTTATTTTAAACCTCTATACCTTTTTTTTAGCTGTTCCCTCTACTCAAGCATCTTTTTCCTCATCATCCACTTTACACATTTCTACTCAAATTTCAAGATCTAAATTAAATGCCACATCCTCTGGGAAGCTTGTCTCAAAGTCTCTTCAACCACATCATGAATCATGCCCTCCCCTATGCTCCCGAAGATCATTGCATCTGCTTCTATTATAGCACTTATCACATTGGATTGTAATTATTTGTTTACTGGAGCCTTTCACCCACTTGTCTGGGAACTCCGAAGGGCAGAGACTAACTCTTATTTTCCTCTGTGATGCTATCACCCAAGGAGGTCCACATTGGGGAACAGATGCAAACCTACAGAATGAATCATCATTTAATCAATCAGCATTCAGGTGAAAGAGCTCCTTGAACTGACAGAGACATTAGTAAATTGTTACAACACCAAAGCCCCTGAGGCCAGTCCATAATGTTGGGGACAGATTTGTACCCAAGTAATGGTGTCTCTAGTTATACAGAGGGTCACTGTGGAACTCTTAAATCCACTTTAAATCTGAAAACACTAGACGTGGTAGATGGTGCTCAGGCCTGGGAGGTTAAGCTGAAAATGCTGGGACCTACAGATGCATAGGCTAGGACCCCAGAATCCTGAGGCCCCTGGACTAGTTTTGAATAGTTACTTAGAGGTGCCTTTAATAAGCCTGACACAGAAAGATAAATATTACATGATCTTGTTCATATAATAAAAAAAAACATTATTCTTTACTCACAATACTTATAGTTAACAATATGGTACTGTGAACTTTAAAATATGTTGAGAGGCTAGATCTCATGTTAAATGCTCTTGCCACACACACAAAAAGAATACAAGGATATTTTTGGAGGTGGTGGATATGCTCAGTACCTTGATTATAATGATGATATCATGGGTATATGCATATGTTCAAACTCACCAATATGTATACATGAAATATGTGCAACTTTTTTGTATGTCAAACACACCTAAATAAAGCTCTTTATGCACACATATTCTATATATATAAAGTAATTATTCAAATGAAAATGAGATTATATACTAAATAAAGGAGTGGGAGGGAGGAAGGTAAGTATTACATTTTCTCTGTAGGGAGGACTACTATTTATTGAGTTTCTACTATGTGCCCTGTGGTTCTACATGAACCCCTACTAGGTGCCATGGTTTATATATGTTATTTTATTTGACCTTTCTAAAAAACCCTGTGACATTGTTACCTATCTTCTACAGATGAGAAAACCAGAGCTGAAAGAGAAGAGGTGATTTTGCTTCATCTTCCGTACAGTAAATGGTGAAGATAGGATTAAAACTGAATCTAACCTCTAACTTCCCTGCTGCTTTTTATATACAGCTGGAGACATCACATGGAAATTTGTCTGTTTTGTGTTCTGAGCCACTTTTATCTGAAGAGGTTTTATATTCTCCCAAAGTGTCAAGGAAAATTAGAGCTGAAAAAGCCTACATGGACATCTGTTCTGCCCCCACACTTCACTCTGGAGAAAACTAAAGCCCAGAGAGAGACAAGCATTAACCATTGTCACACAGGGTCACTGGAAGAGCAGGGACCAGATTTCTAATCTTGGGCCAGGGTCTTTCCAGGTTGTTTTCAGTTTCATTGAAAAGATGAGCTTATTAGCAAGGCTTTGAGACACCAAAAAGCATAATCCTTGCTGATCTCAGGGTGTACTGGCACCAACCTTCTAGAAAGGCCTTTGGCAATCTACATCAAAGGCCTTAAAATTGCTCAAAAGAATTGACTGAGTAACTGGCCTTATTTCCTGGAAGCCATCCTAAGGAGATAATCTGCAATGTGGGCAAAAATGGTCATCTCAGCCTTACTTACAGTGGCAAGAACACCAAAAAGCAAAACAGGGTAAAGCAAAATGCCCTCATATCAGGACAGTAATCGGTGCTATCACAGGAGAGTGTTAGAAAAAACAACTGATTTAAAATACACTTAATCCAACACTTGGCCCATAGTTAGCACTTAAATTAGATACCTCAGGCCTTTACATTTGTCACAGCTCCTAGATAATAATGAATCCAAGGACAAAAGTATGTGAACTGAGCCAGACTGACATGATAAATTCCAGGTTTGAAGATTGCCAAAAATGAGGACGCCGACTTGGCCAAGTTGACTTTCCCAGCCAAGTTCTTACACACCCAGGTGGCAAGGAATGCTCAAATACTGATACCAACCAGTGAGTGAGCCTGTTACTGGGTCCTTCCTTTACTCTTTGTAAAGACATCTCCAAGTTCTCAGTCTTCCCAGACTCTGCAGAGTGAACAACAGGCCAAGTCGGAGGCGTGCAGGCCAGGGCCTCACTGCTTTCTGTGCCATTTGTTGAAGGAAGGAGCACTTATGGGCCCAGCCCACCATCATCAAAACGAAGTTCTTGCCATGTCCCTGTTACTCTCACCATTTTATTCCATGATTTGTTTCCTCTACTGTGTTCAGGTCTAGTTGACGCCTGCTGGCGGTGGACCTGACTGTGGCCTAACTCCTCGTGGAATATTAGGGTAGGCGCTGGTTCTGAGGGGCTCTGAAGAGAAGCCCTTCTCTCACCAAGAGTGGGGTTAGTCTTACCGAGCTTCCCTCTCCTATCTGCCAAGTAGGGTTGATACTGTCTGGAGGTTGTGTGAGCATCAAACAGTACAGTGTCTGGCACCCAGCGGGGGCTCTACCAAAGGGAAATCTTTCCACCTGCAATCCTGGACAGCCTGTGCAAGAGAGGAGAAAGGTGGAGAGCTGCAGGACTGCTGCACATGACGAGGAAGCAGAAGTCAGGCATGAGTGGCAGCCGAGACAGCAAGTGTGCTCCAGGCATGCAGGAAAATAGGTTGGCAGAGTTAGACCACCTGGTTAATATTCGCCTAGCTTGCAAAGCATTTGCACATCTTCTGTATCATTGAACTGTTCTTTCTAAGTACTGCGTGGTTCATCTTTTGCAAATGAGGAGCCTAAGGATTTTAAGAGACTACTGAGGCCGTGGTGAGTGCTGGGCAAAGCCAGGACTCACGCCAAGTGTCCCACCATTGCCTGCTCTCCTCTTTCTTCCACCCTGAGTTGCTTCTGCATCAGACATGTCCAAGAGGGGGTGCCCCAGGAATAAGGGACATGTGAGATTAATAATTTAAAAGCAAGGGTCTATTTGAGGTGGCTTTGTGTTTTCTCTAGCAACATCTACATGGAAAGCAGCCTGGCTAAACCCAGGAAAAAACCACCAATTGCATGATCTCTATGCACATGTGTACATATGTATTCATGTGTCCACAGACACACGTCAGAATATAAAAATGCCTGTCATGGTTGATATTCATTTTCCAATTATGTGCTTTGCAACATGTAGTCATTGTATTATTATTCAGAAAGAGTAAGAATTTAAGACAAAATGTGACTGTCAGAGTGGGGACTAAATTATCTTATTCATTCATGCATTCAGTCATTCAACATCACTTTACTGATCACTTACTTAGGGTCATACTCTCTGCTGGCCCCTGCAGAGAGAGGTGAGTAAGAAAGAAAAGTTAGAAAAACTCCCAGTTAAGACCCTCTCCGTTCTTATTTATTTATTTATGAAGTGAAATAAGCATCACCTGTCTCTTTATGGCAGGTCCAATAAGCCATAAGCCAAAACTTTTCTTCCTAGAAATGGGCTATGTGACTCCTCCAATAAATTGATATTCCTCAATTGACAAACTCAGAAGCTCATTAAATAATGTGAAAAGAGAAGGAGGACGAGGTCATAGAAGAAGGCATGAATGAACAAACAGGGTTCCATTTCTCAAAGATATAGGAACTGGAATTGCTTTTTCTTGGGCCAAACAAAAGACATAATAATAAACCAGAAGTTTTTTATTTTAATTAAAAAATGCTGGAGGTTGGGAGCAAGAATGGAGAGATGAATAGATATGGAGCACAGAGGGTTTTTAAGGAAGTGAAATGAGCTCTATATGAATCTATAATGATGGGTATAGGTCATTACACATTTGTCCAAACCCACAGAATGTACACCACCAAGAGTGAACCCTGCCGTGAACTACAGATGTTGGGTGATAATGACATGTCACTGTAAGTTCATCGATTGTAACAAATGTTACATCATTCTGGTGGGGGATGTCAACAATGGAGGCTGTGCATGTATTGGGGCAACGGGTATGTGCAAAATTGCCTTAACTTCTCAATTTTGCTGTGAACCTAAAACTGCTCTAGAAAAGGGTCTTTAAAAATGCATGTATACATTTGTATCATTTTAGACTCTATCCAACAAGGATTCAAGTCACTTTACAATAAGGGCCAGGCATATGGAAATTTACTAAAAAATAAACAATAGAGCCAGAACCAAAGATATGAGGGAAAAGTAAAGATTGGGAACTTTAAGGGATAACGTAATTCTCTCTGACATGGCAGGGCATCACCCGGGCTCTGAGTCTCCCAGGAGTGGGGAATACGGGTATATACACTTCTGTAGCTCTTTTAATCTGAGCAGCAAAAACTGTAAAAGTTGCTTAAAGAAAACAAAATAGTTTGCTTTGGGGGATTGTTGTACTTCCACTTTTAGGGTTTTTCTTTTACTTTTTCCCCTGGGGTTGTACTTTTAAAGAAACACCTTACTTAGGACTTCATGTATGGAACACTGAGCAACAGAAAGGACAGTCTCTCTCTCTCTCTCTCTCTCTCACCCCTGGTGTGTAAGCTTTCTTGGGTAGGTGGATGGGGGACCACATTATCCTTCATCTTCAGATTCCTTAAGTCCAGAGGGGTTGCTGGTTCCAAGAAGTTTGACAGGTCACTGCTGAACCACAGACCTGTGACTGTATCCTTATAGCAAGTACAGGAGCAGAATCCCAACAACCAGTGCTGGTAATAATGTCTGCAAAAATCTCAGCATATGATTTCAAAGTGCAAACTGAGGAGGCTAAGGGATATAGCCCAAGTTAACAGCCTTCCATTCATCTAATTTTGAGTGAATAAAATGTGGAATAGGGTAGAGGCGGCACTAACATGCAGCCTGAACATGCCGGTATGGCAGATCTGCTTGTTTTCAGTCAGAGCCCACACTGTGAGCAGTGGACAGATGCTGAGATTCTGAACAGCCCTGCAGAGGGGAAAGGGGCATACCATGCTTGGACTGAACTCTTCTTCCTGAATTCACTTCTTTCATTTAAAAAATTTTAAACAGTAAGAGAAATCTTGAGGGCCAACCTTGCAGTGTGACTATATTATCAAGTGGGATGGACGCTTGTGCTCGTTCAAGAGCCCAACCTCTTTTTACAGATAAGTCTCCTCTCTGGGAAGTCTAATATCATAAAATTACCTGACGCCCCTGGAATGAGAGTAGACAGAGGGTGCTGAATTGTTGCCATTATCAGCAATGCCCTTGGGTTTGACCACTGATATTTGCCTCTCCAATACTTGGGAAAACTTCCAGCCACAAGGATATGGCTGGTGTCAGTGGGTTAAGAAATTCTTTCCCCTGAAGCTTCACTCCCTGGCTTTTAGACAAAGTGCATGGAGATTTATTCCAAGTTACTGAATAAGCCAGGCCTGACTCTTGTGTAGGTCTTTCATATGAGTACAAGAAAACTTACCTGCCCCAATCGTCAAGAGTTAGTAACAGCAATAGAGGATACCCATGCTCCACTAAAGCTCCTAGTCACTCTTTTCTGCCTCTCTCTGAGCTTCTATCTAAGTGATATCAAGAAAAATAGGAGTATAAAATATGGCTGAAGCACTCACGAATGAAATCTATTTCACAAGAAAGAGGACAAACCATAAAATCTTTAAAGGCTTTTATAGACAAACTATTTCTAAGCACAACCACGCTCTTGAAACACTCAATGGTCTTGAGATGCAGGGTGCTGTTGGAGCTTATCCAAATTTTAGATGCTCTGAGGATTGGCCATTATCCTTGCCAGACAGGCTTGTCCATCTTCCCATCAGTTGCAAGACATTTAATAAAAACAGGCTGCATTTATTCATGCCTGTTTTATAGACTACTCCACAGGGCCTCAACTGGGTAAGCCTGCAAGACCCAGCAGCGCATGGCAAATAGCTAAGCAGATGGTTTCAGTTTAGATAGGGGCTGTCAATGGTTTGGTGTGAACAGCTCTTGCAAACCAGCATGAAGTGAACAGATTGCATGGTGGCTGGGAGAAGCACATGTAATTGGAAACAGTAGCCATTTACAGTGGGGGCGCATTTTCAATCTTGATCAGAGTGGCTCCAGTTTGGAAAAAGAGGGTTGATTAACCAAATGTGTTTTTGGCTGTGATAAAACCAATATTAAGAAAATTTGGGTCTTAGGAGGATGTTAGGCATGGCTGGTCTGCTGCCTGAATCAAGGATGTTGGGATCCCAGGACTAATTCTGTTCTCTAGAGACTGCGGGTTACTGGGAAAAACAGGGAGCATGCTCAGGCAAGCCCAATCCAGGCAAGAGCTGCAGCTCCAGTGGCCGAGAAGGTCAGACAGCGCAGGCACACCATCTGCATGGGCATGCAAGACCAGAAAAGGCATCTGGGCACCTGGGGTCTTTGGGGGAAAAGGGCCTGGGAGCAGGTGATTTTCAGAGACCTAGAAGAGAGAGGACATGTAAAAGTATGCAACAGATGGTGTGGTTGCCAGGTCCAAGCCACGGCTAGATCAAAGACTGGATCTCGAGGGCAGGTAGTATGGGCAAGACAAGAGCATTTCCCAGAAGGACAGTGAAATGAGAATATGTGCTGAAGCAACTACAGGGCGAATGGACCAAGGACTGGACCACGGTCTCAGAGCCAACTTTGCAGAAAATGTGGTCTCAAGATTTATAAACACTTGGTGATTAACCTCAGGACCTAGGCCCTGAGATATGCTCTAGATAGAAGGATCATGGGGGATCCTCCTGGGCCCTTTTGCCTGTAACTCCAGCTCTTCCTCAGCTCCATCAGTGCTTCTTTAAGGAAACTTTCCCTGCCCTCCCTGCATCGATCAAATTCTCCTGCTGTCCAGTGTGCTATGTAGTCACCGTTCCTAGCACTTTTAAGTTTTACTTTTTCATGTATCAGATGATGATTTAATTAACTCCCTTACTTCGACTGTACATACAACGACATCAGGGACAATTTCTGAGTATTCTTCCTTCAATATTTTGTGTCTTTCAGGGAGTAAGCACAGGAGAATATTTGCATGGATGAATGGAAAGAGAAAATTGATTCCTCTCTTCAAGGTTCTCAGAACCCAGGAAATAAACAGAGTGATAATGTCAAGGGAGGAAGGAGTTCCAGGCTTGGTGCCCAACCCAGACAGTGGGAAGTCAAGGAAGGCTTCTTGGAGGAGGTGACCCTTGAGCTAAGGTCTGAAGCAAACGCAGCAGGAAGAGCTGGGGGAAATCTGTTACTGCTCCTGAAGAAGGGCTGAAGCTGCTTCAGTGCTTTCTGCCCAGTGCTCCCTGCTTCTGAGAGACAGCAGACAGGATGGAACTGGCATTGGTTGTTCCCACTCACTGATGGGAGTGCCTGGCATGGGAGGACAGGTGTCCAGGTAAGGCCTGCACAGCAAAGAGTAGCAGGCACTGTGGGAAGAGCAGAGTATTTCTTGGGGTCCTAACATTGCCCTTCTCTGTCTGAGTGACCGGAGAAGTAGTGGGGCCTGAGGTCTGCTTGCCTGGGTATCTCCGGGTGTGCCACAGAGAGTGATCCAAGCCTGTCTGAGCTCCCTGAATCCCAAGGGGCTGGCTCTGGTCCATACTTTCCCACAGTGGCCTGTCTTGGGCCTGGCACTGTCTTCACTGTGGGTCAGGAAGGCCAGCTTCCCCTCCCAAGCCACCCTTGGCAAGGAGGACTGGGGTTGGGGGCTGTCCACCGATAGCCTGGTTCTCTCTGGTGCTATCTCCTTGAGTCAATTTCCTCTGGTGATAAGAGCAGCCCCATGCAAATGGTCCTTGTGAAGGAGGCATTCTTTCCTCTGCTTGTTTCCCCAGCCTGGCTCAGCTCTTTTGGCAAAAGTTGGGTTGTTGACGTGACAAGCTCACCCAAGAGTGTGAGCCACACGTACACACTGGGTTGAATCAAAGGAGGCTCGCTGCCATGTAGCCCAACACCCACGATGACAGTTGAGAAAACTGTCAGAGAGGGAGGGAGTAGCTGAAGGTCTCGCATAAAGTCACCAGCAGCAAGGTGAGAACCTGGGCCTTTTGAGACTCTCCCTTCAAATTCTGAGTCACCAAATGAAACAGACGATCAAAGAAACAAGCCACCTTCAAAAACCCCAGTTTCAGTAAAGGAAACAATTAGGTTGGGTCTTTGGATAATAATCATGATGTTGGGCCCTTTGCCACACCTGGAGACCCAGCTGTGTGACTTTGGGCAAGTTGCTTTACCTCTCTGAATCTTTCAGAGAGGGATAAAAATCATCATGCTTCTCATATTGTCCCTGCCCTTAAGAGGTTTACAGTTAAGAATGACAGGTGGCCCAAATCAATCAGGATGAAAAATGAGTACATTCCTAGAAATGTGAACAAAGTACACAATCAGTCCAGAGGAAGAGAGTTTCTGGGAGTACCACAGTGGGCTTCCCAGAGAAGGTGACACTTTAGCAGGGTTTTTTGCAGTTCACCATAGTGGATGGGCCCTAAAGGTATAAAAAACAATATACACCCAAAGGCATCTTGTGGGAACTCCCCACCATGTGTTGTGATTAGAAAATCAAGTACAAGGAAGTGGGCAGGGGCTGGGACATGGGGCTCGAGAGGAGTCAGAGTCCAGATCACGAAGGGCAGGAGGATGGTGGTCGGATCTGAGATGAAAGCAATCACTCTGGTTCATCAAGTTCAACATCAAACTCATCATGTCAACAGCAAGTGAAATACACCTCTCTGAAATTTGCCCTGAAAATGAAACTTAATGATTCGTTCTTAACCCATTTTATATTTCGGTACATCAAAGCTATCTATTTGAATTATATTGCTTTCACAGTTTAAGTCTGATAGTTTTAAAAGAACTACAAGTGTAAGGAGTTGGTACCTACATTTATGTTTGCCCACATTTAAAGAGCACCAAGTCAAGTTTTCTAAAAGCTCATCTGGAGGTTGCTACAAGGCGGTAGAATATTTGGAACTGGACTGGAGTCAAGAAGGCCAGCCAGCAGGATGCTGTAATTGTCCAGGTGAGAAATAGTCCCTGAGACAGAATACACGTCATGGTTTTAAAATATGGGCTCCTAGTCACACTCTTGGGACAACTTCAGTTTCTAACTCATATTATTTAACTTGGATAAGTAAAATCACTTCTGTAAATCTCCGTTTCCTCTTCTGTAAAACTGAGATAATAACACAGCAAAACTACCTCATTGGATGACTATAAAGGTCAGTAATACTTCCAATGAAGTACTTAGTACAGAATTTGCTAAAGAGAATGTTCAGTAACAATGAAAATTTCACAGCAACGGCACCAACAAAAGACAAGAGCTATGTGCGCTAGACCATCTTCCTACATGGTGACCCATAGTTTTGGTGCCGAGGGAGAGCATGGAGGATGGGGAAGGGAAGTCTGTGGGATTAAAGGCTCTGAGAGCTCTCATGTGCAGCCAGCAGGGCCCTGTGGTTCTGAGCATTTCTCTGGAGCACAGTTTGCCCTGTAGGGAGGAGACAGAGATGTCAGCACTTACAACCACCACCAGGTGAAAAATGATGCTTTCACATCTGCTGCTGGGTCTCACTTCAGAGCATCATTTACTGGCTGCTGGAGGGTTTCAGCTAGAACCCTGGGAAGGAGGAACACTGAGGAACACAAAGGCTCCTTTGCCGTCTATTGAAATCGAAGGTTCATTTGAGAGTGAGAACTGTACATGGTGTGCTGTGGTCAAAGGGAGATGTTTCAGAAGAACTATTCCAGCGGATCTTTAGATCTCCTAGGCCAGGGCTTGATGTTTTCCATCCAATATCCATCTCTAGTTCCTCTCCCTCTGCTCTAGGCCAGGAGGTAGACCATTAGAAATGTAAATGATAAATTTGGAAATTTCTTTCATAATCATGTTTTAACTTTTAGAGAAAAAATAATCAAGGGTTATCTTCATTTTTACCCAGATTTGATGGTTTTAAACACTCCCTTTTTGTCATAAGTTCTATTCCTTATAATGTCAATCAATTTGGGGGGAAACATTCTAATCTCTTAAGTGAGGAGGAAGGGTAATTAGAACTTTAAAATTCCTTTATGTTGAAGCAGTATCGTGCCCTTGATCAGCTTGAGTGTAGTTTCCAAAGAACTGAAGAAGTGTAATCTAGCAGAAATTGGAAATCACTAATCTGGAAATGAGAGACAGACCTGAATTTCATTTATTCAAATATTGAACAAGTATTTATCGTTCTTTAATTTTTGTCATACCCTGTGATCTTTGCTGGGGATACAACAGTCAAATCAGAGTTTAGAACCTCAGGAAATTGTCTTCCAGTAGGGAAAGCAGAGATTAATCAAATGCAATTAATAAAAATACAATTGCTTTTAACATTGCAAGCAGGATAAGTAGAAGTATGTGCAGCTAGAAGACTGTTTATTAGAGAAGTGTGATCTTCTTGGGAGGTTTGAATCACAGTCCTGCCACTTTCTAATCACATGACCTTGTCAAGGAACTTAAACTTCCTGCACCTCAGTTTCCTCATCTGTAACCCAGGGCTCTGCCTTTCAGGGGTGCAGCGAGGATTATAATAGTTAAAGTGTGCCAGCACAAGAATGGGCTATAGTGAGCACTAAGTAAATAATCTCTTCTTTGAGGTTATTAACACTTGAGGCAAAAAACAAGTTCTTTTCAAAAGAACTTATTTCAATGATCTGTTTTGAAATGATAGAGAAAGGAATTAGTCTAATTTTTAGATTGACTACATCACTACCATAATTCTCTCTCTCTCTTTTTTTAAATCACTCTCGGCCTGGAACCAACAGAGGAGAAAGGCAGGATAGCTCTTGGGCCCCTGCATCTGCAAGTAAACTCTTGTCCTAAGGCAAAGGCAATTCATAGCACTCAGAGACCTGTTCAGCTCTACTCACTGCCCCCATGTGTACTGTCTGACTGCCTAAGTGTGTCTTGGGTAAGAAACAGGAGTGGAGTACTATCCATATTTCACCAAAGCACCTTCTCCCCATCACTGGTGACTCAGACACTGAATAAAGGAAAAAGTCATTCTCTGATCACCAGGCCTGAGCTGACATGGTGGCTATAAAGCAACACTTTCATAAAGTATGGACCTCACAAAACCAACAAACCCCATGCATGGGGAAAAGGACAGAGAGAGTACTTCAAAATTTAGGAGGAATTGGAAGTTGGTTTCAGAACCCCATTGACTGACAGTGATAACTTGTTCTATGTATGTATATTCAAATTAATAATATAGTAGCATACATCAATTCTGAGTCCCACCTGTGAATTCAATAATTCTCAATTGATGCTTCTGTTGTTGTCATAAAAACCAAGGCAGAAATATGAACGTGAATGAGCTTCATTCGGACCAACAACTCCCTTTACAAATGAGTGGCCTCAGCAGGCTTTTTCTGCCTGTTTGTCTCATGTTAGCCAAGATACCAGGGTCTCCCACTCTGGTTCTTTCTGAGTTACTCAGAAAAAATCTGGAAAACAGGGACTTCCTAGTGTTAATTTTCAAACTTCTCACAGAAGTCAGCTCTGAGTCTTCGGTTCAAATACTACATTTTTCTGTTTGTTTGCAAACTACAATAAATGAATTATTTTGGAGGAGGAAAAGTGATTGAATGTCTTACAAGGTTTTATCAAGTACAGTATCTTCCAATCAAGTGAGTGGACACATGCTAGGTAGTTTTGGAAAGTAAATATGATTTTTCCCAAAATATATGTTGTTTCTTTAGAAAAGAATAAAACAATATATAACTAGAGGTAGTTAGTAAAAATTATCATAGGAAAGTCAGGCTAGACCACTGGTTTTAACTGGCTTATCTATTTATTTAATTCAGGGAAAGTTCTGGGAGCAATAAAGATGTAACTCAAATTTCTGCTCCTTCTGTCTCTTAGCCTCATTCAGCATTCGTTGAGCTTCTGTTATGTGCCAGGCACTGCTCTTGGCATTAAGTATTCAAGAAGTGATTCCAGTACTGGCCCTGCCTTTATATGCTTACAACATAGTGAGGAAGTAACTTGTAACGGCGTTCTGTATTATAGGAAGTATCGAATCAATTCCTAACCATTCTTCAAAACAGCTCAGCTGCCACCATCTCCAGGGAGTTTTCCTGCATCTGAAGAATGAGTAACATTTCCAACTGCATTTATTCGTGCACATGCTATACTATCTTGAAATCATTGGTTACATATCCACTTTTCTTCTAAAGCAAGCAGTTCCATCAAGCCAGGATTATTTATTTTGATTTTTTTTTTGTAACAGAGGGAATTAAATTATAGAGGTGGAAGAGGAGACTTTTCTTACATGTTGTATGCAGGATAAGTGCATGTCATATGAAAAAAGCGGCAAGAAGATCCATTAAGTATAGTACACGGTAGGGGTGAAGTGGAGAGATATAGAGCATGGCATAGAGACTGATAAATACTGGAGGTAAAATATAAGAACACATAGAATATAAAAGTAAAGTGGCTTATCTTCATGTTGTTGGCACTGGAAGACACAGAAAACTGTAAACATTTTGGTGATTTTAAATTAACACAAAGGGAGATAAGTAAATTGAGAAGAAACAGGAGATACATTTAAATTCAGCAGAATGACTATTTCAAAATAACTTTATGACTTTCTTATCATTACTATTATCACCAAAATTCCTCAAGGGAAGTTATATTGTATTTATGTATCCACAACATTCAGTATAGTGCCTGACTCATAGTAGCTGCTTAATGTGACATGTTGAGTCAGACTTAAAGGCAATGATATAGTGGACAGTGATTAAAATAAGATGGTAAGAAATTCAGTTAGTACAACTGAGGGAAAATTAGTTTGAAAAGCAAATATAAAGTTCTAGTTTAAGATTATGAATTGTATACATGCATTTTCCCCTACTTCTGTCTCAAAACTACACTTGAATTATAGTTTAGGAACTAAAAAACAAAAGGCAGAAACCTAGAAGGATAAAGAATACAAGAGAAAACAAATGTTTTTTCTTTTTAGAAGATGGAAAGCAGATGGGAACTAACCCAATAAAGCTTAATTATAAACCAGCAGCAGAGAAAGCTGCAGAATTCCAGGCTTGGTAGCATTAGATATCTTTGTAAAGAGAGTTCAGAATAGGAGGATTGTTTAAAAGTATATTTAAAAATCATCCCTCCCCATCCCTGCCACCATCTTTCACCATACAGCTAAGCAACTGCCACTGTCACACCCTGGCAGAATATTGGAGGCTTTTTTCTCTTAAGAGGCTAAAATAGCAGATCTCAAGATTGGAGAACACTGAACAGAGTTAAAAAGTGTAAGGCTTAAAGGGGGTTATTGAATAAAAGTGTATGTACTACATGTTGTTATTCAAATGACTCTTTTCAGGATGCAGCTTCCAGGATGCAGGTATCTAGACTCCAGCATCCTGGCTGGAGGGAACTTTTCTTAGAAATATGATCATTCTGAGGAAAAAACCCTGTAAATACTAACACTAGGGTATTAAATGACCTGTTTCTGCTTGATAACCCTATTTTGAAGCCATGGAACCCTAAACAGAACCCTATATTGAAGCTCAACCAGATAACCACATACTGAGGCCCAAGTAAGTCCATGTACACAGAGCTCTTTAGTGTCCCACACTTAAATATGAGACATTTGGGGAAAGCACTTAACATGAAATACAGAGACCAAAATGAATAAGCAGACTATACAGCCTAAGCAAGAACATAGAAGACTATCATTAATATTCTCCAAGAGATGAAAGAAGACTTCACATCAATGGCACAAGAACATATATAAGAAATGGGAATACAAACACACAGGAAAACTTTCAAAGTGAGAGCACAAAACAAAAACATTAAATGAGAGGTTTTCAATGTAAATATTAGAAAATCATGCAGAAACAAATACAAAGGAAAGGGATAAAAAATAGAAGAGGAAAATAAATGAATCATTCTAAAAAATATAACATCTGAAAAACTGGAATTCAGAAAAAAGATAAGATATAAAACAGAAGATTAGACATCATTAAAGAACTATCTCAAGAAAAGTTCTCAGAATTGAAGGTTGGAGTTTTCAGATTGAATGGGTCCACCATAATGCATGAAAATACACCTACATCAAAACACATCATCACAAAATTTTAGATCACCGGGAACAAAAAGAATCATTAAAGTCTTTCAGAAAGAGGGAAAAAAATGTTTCCATTCAAAGATACAAGAATTAGAAAAGTTACTGACTTTTCCAGGCATACCTAAGAACTAGAAGAAAATTAAGCAACATATTCAAAATCATTTTCCAGCTGAGAATGCTATACCTAGACAAACTATCCATTAAGTGGAATCATGAAAGGTAATTTCAAAATAAAAGTGTCTAAAAAATGATTGTATAACCTCATTTAGGAAGCCATCTGAGAATGTATACCACCAAGATAAAGAAAATCAAGAAAGAAGTGGAATCTGGACAACATTGAATCTAACACAAGAGATAGGCCAAAGGGGAGTCTCCACGGAAATGGTGAGAGAAGTTCCTGAAGTGTCATTCACATGAGGGGTCTAGAGAACAACCTGTCTATGTAAGAAAAGTTCAGAGGACTCCAGGGTATTTTTTCAAGATGAAATCGGTATTACCTACTGTATTTGAATATATTAAGACATTTGTTTGAACTTGGGAAAAATTTGAGAATAAATTAGTGATAGATATGTGGAAAACTAGGCAAAAAGAAAAATCTTTTGGAAAACCAAAAGATTGTGCAGGAAAAGAAATATACAACATAGATCAACTGTGAATAGCATTTATATAATAGTTTTAATGTAAATATTAAAAATTAATCAAACAACTATTATAGCTAAATTGGACTAAAAAGGGAACCAAATGTGCCTGGAATAAGTGAAACAGAAGGTTAAAGAAAGCTAAATCCTCATTTCCTAAAATGGGAAGCTAATTTTTAAATTTCTAACCTAAAAAATTAAGAAGCAGAATTATGAGCATGTTATTTAGAGGCTACAGAGGCAAATGTAAAAGAATGTAAGTGTACCTACTTGCAAGTAGAATTATTTGATTCTTTAAATTTCCATGTTAATCACACTGATAAAAATGAAAACTAATTTTTTAAATGACTGTATTAAGTTATGGAGAAAGATAAGACATTAACCTCTACCCTTGGTTTCAGGGGCTATTTTAATTTCTAAATGTTTATATTCACCAACACTTGCTCTTTCTTTAAGGATTTAAGATAGCCTTTGGGACAATGTAACAATGTTTATGTGCATCTTAGAGGCTTAAAAGTCTTTGCTTTTGTGATTTAAATTGCTCTGGAAGGATAAGCCTGGCAGCCATATTGTCTGTTTGCCTTAATGAATTAGGTTACACTTGGTGAGCAAAGGCTTTGCCTCTCCGTTCTGTATTTGTGTTTACTCAGGCAGGTACCATTTTGTGGCAAAGCAGATAAGATCTGTTCCCAGGCCTGTAAGAGGTGATAAATATATTATTTGAACATGTGGGAAAGTTATTTAAGTAAAAAATGCACAAGATTATCAGCCTCTCTATCACTCAGTTTAAACAGGAACCAAAAATGTCACTCTGCCATCGTGTACTTTGCAGCTTATTCCTGAAGTGTCCACGGAGGACACAGGCAGGAAAGATCGATAGCAGCTGAGAATTAATCAAGGTGGGTATGGAGAAAATAAAAACTGCGACTACCATTTAATGGATGCTAACAAGTTTTAAACCACTAGTATTTTATTTCATCTCTAGATTAACCCTATCAGCTACTTACCAACATCCCTAATTCACAGAGAAGGAAATTGACAGAGTTTAAGCAGCTTGTGGAAATGCAAGATCTTGAAATCAAATATCATTATCAAGTCCAATCTCTTAATATTTGCACCACTTAGGTCGGAGCTTATAAATTTCATTAATCCAGTGGGGAGTTTTTATGTTTGTGAGTTTATGTGCATGCATACACACACAAACACACACACACACACACACACACACACACACACACACACGTTTTTTAGAAAGAAATATAAGAGTGTTACAGGATTCTGGACATCTTATTTTGATCTATTAGCCATATATCCCCTTGTAGTTTCTAAGGTAAATAAATGAACTGTGATAAAACCCAATCCATGTGCTGTCTTTGTAAGTGTGAAGCATAATTCTAAATATCTATGTAGCCCCTTGGTGAGCTAGGCTGAGTGGTATGGAAATGGCCTGTTGCCTGGCCAGAGACAGAGCTGGTTGCCTGTTGTCCACTGACCATTTATCTAACCAGTGTTATACTGGAGAAGCTTGTACTGGCTTGTGAGAGCCAATGGCTCAATTTTCAGGAATTTTGTGAGCCAGCTGATGTCAGGTTGGTCACGTAAAATGGCCCATGGTCGGGGTATTTGCACCACAGAATTTGGCAAATGCTACAAACCAGGACCTCTTTTTCTTTTCCTTTCTCTTCTATCCTTTGGTTAACTTTTACTAACATATCACTGCCTCAGCCAGTACCTTAGCTCCCTGAATTTAACCACTCTTATGCAGAAGAGAAGCCCGTCCAGGAAGAGAAGGCTGCTCAGTGCAAGTGCAAAGAACTTTCCCCAAAACCTGGAGCACAGCTGCCCTAGGTCTACTGGCCCACACCTTCTTAAGGTAGGACACCAAGAGCTTCTAACTTCCTCATTTTGTTAAAGAAGGTCAGAAAGGGGAGGGCAGTAATAGAGAGAAGGAGAAAGTCAGGTGTGAACCAACAGATGGCTGGATCTCTTCCTGCAGCAGCACTCTCTCTCTGCTTCCTCTTGCCTCTCCTCCCGTCTCTGGTCGCACACTTTAACTCCCTTGCCCCTTCACAGAGAAAGTCTTACTCGCAGGAACTGGGACCAAATACTAGCTTTGAACTTTACCCATCTGAAAGGATTCCCTTCAAGTGAGGGAGTTTTAGCTTCCCCGAGGGTTACAGCAACTTATTAGCTATGCAATTGCAAGAAAATCGTATCACCTATTTGAACCACAGTTTTGTTTGCTGTAAAACAAGGCTTTTAATACCACCTTTTCAAGGATGCTGTAAGGAACAAATGTCAAGGTTCCTTACACACTGCCAAGCAAGGCAAATGTAAAAGATTGTTACCGTCGTCGTTATTCTCAATATCATGATGGTGGATTTCAGCATTTCTATCAGTGAAGATATTTGGAGATCAGAAAGAATCTACTTGGGATTATGCCACTCATCTCAGGGACAAAAACAGCTTATTTGATGGATCTTGTCATTAACAGCAGGCTCAGGAAGATGTTCAATGCTCCACAGCCAACACACCAGGATCAAATTTGTTCTTCCTTCCAACCCAAAATACAAAAAGATTACACTGTACTCACACTTGGACTTTGTGATGGAGCCCAACCATGTATGATATCTCTGAGAGGCACATGTGAATTATGAGGACATTACTTGCCAGCCCATTTACTCCATTTGCCTAATCGGTCTTTCATAGCTGGTTTTTAACCTGGGGCCTTTGAATCCTTGAGGATATTTATTTATTTTGCTAGGATACAATGTGAGTTTACAAGGATGTTGTTCTTATAGATGGCATCAGGCCGAGGAGCCTTTCTATCTCCTCAGATAGCTGAGTGATAGGGAATTGGGAGTTAAGTCATCCTAATTTGTTTGTTTGTGTACCAGTGAACCCATAGACTTTCTGTGTGTTTCCAAGCCCTTTTGATAAACAGTGATAGCATCACAGAATGGCTTGGGGTGGGAATGGCTGAAGATCAGTCCCTTAATCATTATAACATGTCTTCCTCCAAGTCAACACAAACAAATGCAAAGAGGACATCAGAACAGCATGCTTGATAGACAGGTAGCATTACAAATTCTCTAGTCCCGGAAGAATGCCATCCCTCAACCCCCAGTAGATAAAAATTCTGGAGCTGCCTCTTAGAACAGCCATCTCCAAACAGTTGAAGGGCTGCAAGTTAGAGGAAGAAATGGAATTGACTGGTGTGGTGCAGATTTAAAATCTCAACAAATGGGTGGAATCTCCAAGGAAGCAGTTATGGCTCAACTGAAACAGGCCTACATGACTAAGACTTCAGCAAATCTGGTTGTTTGTTGTGGGAGAGGTGCACACACACAGAGGATTGAATATGGCTGGAAATGTATTTTCATTTTATCATTCACACCTAAATATGCTTGGAAACTTCTCCCACAAGGAGCCAATCTTCATCGAAATAAAATTTATCTAAGAAGTATGATCTCCTTTCATCCAGAAATTTCACTATTTATACAGTCTGGGAATGAACTACAAATGACCTTTGATTTCCAATAGCAGTCACTACCCTTGAAAGCTCTGTGAATAATACATGAAGGAACTTCATTCCTCTTTTCATTTGTATCACAGGTGGTTTGATGGTTCTGTTGATACAATGACTGTTATATAAGTGTCGTGTGTGTGTGTGTGTGTGTGTGTGTGTGTGTGTGTGTGTGTGTGCGCATAAAACAGTGGATGAATTTCTCTTTTAGTTTACTACTTGGGAAAATTTTGTCTCTCTGAAAATGTATGCTTCTTCTTATTCTGATAGTGACAGTAAGGTTATATTCTGTTTCCTTTATATTTTTTTTCTTTGGGTAATGAAAGACTCAGCTCAGTTTGGTCCTTGACTATAAAAATTGCCTGTGAATAGAATTTTGCTAAAATTGTTAATTTCTCCCTCTTCTCCAAAGGCTGTTTAGTAGCAACTTTCCTACTGGAAATTTGGCAGAAATTAAATGAATAAATAAATAAAATAAATAAAGGTAAATTCACACATAAAATGTACTACTGAGCTGGTCTCTCAGAATTCTAAGCTTAATGTTGGGTGGCTTTACTGGACTATTGCCTATCAGTTGCCTAAAGGAATAGAAAAAAGTTGATATGCATTTCCAATTCATTACATCTTAGTTTCCTAATTTGTAAAATAGAACAATATCTGCATTTTTCTTAGTGTATGAAAATACTGTCCGATTCAACAGGTATATGTTGAACTGATATAATTTCTATTATAGATTTTGCTTCTGTGGGGTAAAAATAAACATCCTTGTTTCCTGAGAAAAGAAACACCTTTTCTTAAAATAATGAATAACAAGCATGTCAAATGTTCAATTAATTTTTACCTCAAAGTCTTTGCCATTAACATAAAATTTTGCAAGGCCGGATGCGAATTTTGCAGTAGCTTTGTGAAAGAAGATGGGTGCCACTTTTGTCAAACAAACCAACCTGTGTAATAAAACATTCTGTGTTTGATAAGCCTTTTGCACCAACACATTTTGATTATCATGCAAAACATGGAGCTGGCAGTGCCAATGCCAATATTGATACTGACCTCACCTTGGCCACCTAGCACAAAAGAAATTTTCCCTTTTATTTGACTTGCTACATTTTTGCATAAACATGGTCCTGTACATATTTGCTCTCTCCTTCTCCAGCATCTCATACTCACAGATACTGGAAATAATCAGGCTATCACATTTCCTGAATATTCATCCAGTTCTGAGTAGGTTTCTTACTTATATGATACGGCATTCATGTGAACAAATCTACTACTGACAAATAATGATCAGGCAAAAAATTAATTTTCAAAATCACTTCCTGTGTATACATGACTTCCAAGACTAAGAGTTTCACTTGATGGATAGTATTGATCAGACAACACACTCAAACACACACACACACGCAACATAAAGTTTTAGATAATTTTCTTATTAGGTTGATCAGTGAAGAAATAAGATTGGTAAAAATTGCATCTCTTTTAAGTGAGAAAGGAAGTAGTCTTTATGAACAGGTTATTTGATCCAATTTCAAATAATTAAGGTTAATATACATGGATACCATACTTACAATTTAAATCTAGAGAAATTATATATCAAGACAAATATCTACCTAAAAAGAGATTTAATTGTATTTTCCCTAATATAATGTCAGGATTCTATTAGCCAGAGGATTAAATGCAAATTGCTATGCCTTATATCCTGCACAATTTGTAAACATGGAGAGCCAGAGGTTACAGATGGCATGCCATGAAGGAATGTCAGTAAAATGAAGAGAGTCCCTTTATCCCCTGTCCTAGCACCAGGGGCCCAACTATGAGACCCTGACTCAAGGTAAAAGCATGGAGTGAATTGATCCAAGTGACCCTGAAGGTAGAAAGCCTCCGAAAGTCTCTGTAAGTCTCAGGGACTTCATTTGCAAACTGGGTAAATTCTATCTCTTACATTATTGTGATGATCAAGGAGAATTCATGTGAAATGTTTGATACCATGTTTGGAGTTTAATAAATACTGTTTTCCTTCCCTAATTAAAGATTAAGTTAGCTACAACATGTTTTCTTAATCTTGAATTAGATGTCACTTTACGCATATGATTTTAGTACCAAAGATGACTGAGGCATGGAGTGAGGACCCTCAGAATCTGGGCCCTAGGCCCAGACACTGACCTCTGTGAGAATGTGGTCACCTCATTTCCTTTCTTTGAGTTTGTTTCCCCATCCATAAAATGTGGCCTCAACAATTTCACTTATCCATCTGGTGTGGTCATTCTGGGCTATTCTACATTCCTAAGAGTCTTCCCTAGTAGAGGGGGTTAATGGAGTGGATATTCTGGTATCGTCCTGGCCTCAGCAGAGTACCTTAAAGGATTATTTACTACAAGGAAGGAGATTACTATCCAAACCTCTCTATCCCTCAGAATATTTTAAAGGAGATCCATGATGGAAATAGGCAAGTCCTGGGAGCAGCATAGTAGACCCAAGGGAAGGCCAAGTCTGTTATCTGTTTAGATTCGTTGCCCATCACTCATCATTCCTCTTCCTGGCACACTCCTTCCACTCTTTGGCAGTCTAGTAAGTTCTTTTGGGATTAAACTCCAAATTGCATCATAAAGAAAGAAGACGTTCCTTCTTATTCCTCTCAGGCTATGTCTGATATCCCTTCTTCCTTTACCCCCCCACCGCGCCCCCCACCCCCAGTGCCCAACCCTTAATAAGCTGTCACTGAAGAATATGAAGTAGCTTGGCAAGTAGTATAATCAGGTTTGTACACTAAAATGATCATTTGGGGGGCAATGTTAAGTAGTAGTGACTATTTGCCAGATATTTCACTAAATACTTGGGTTAAAATAATGACTAGTTGAAGTTCCTGCTCTCAGGGAGCTATATGGTCTCCTGAGAGAACAGGTACCCTCAGGTAAAGTAGAGGAAGGCACAGAAGAAGAGAAAATTCTATAAATCACAGTGTACTCCCTATCTTCAGCAATGAAACTCATTTTCTAAGTGATGTCTTCCTAGGTAATATGGTTTACAAAGTTTCTAGCCTGGAACACTTTGCTCAACTGAGAGTTTAGGTGGAAGCAGTAACAAAATAGTTAAGAAAAAGTAGAAGTAGTTCTGATAAAAGTAGGATAAGGAGGGAGAAATATATATCCTTCCATGTTCCAATCCCAGTTCTGGCTTCTAGGCAGCCCATGACTGGCCAAACCCATCCTTGCTCCCAACTGACAAAAGCAGTCCTGTTGAGTAGGCCCTGGCTGAATTCAGGGACAGACTATCACAACCTGTATTCTTTGACAAGACGACGGTTTTCACTCTTCCCATAGCAGCGTGGACTGTCTATCTCCAAGGACAAGTCATTCTGGTCATATCTCAAGGGGTCCCTGTCTCCCTTCTTCTGAAAGACCTTTTGTTATTCCACAACCTGGCGTAAATATCCTGTTTGGGTGCACCTCTTACTTCTTGAACCTTCTACCAACTTAGCAGCCTTCATATTTTCTCATTTACTTTTTTATCTTTGAGATAGACAAGGTATGGGGCCATGCTTTAAACATATTTCATTCCTAGCACCTCGAACACTACCTAAAATGTGAAAGGCACTGACATACTGTTTTTTGTGTTTTTACTGAATGTTGATGGAGAGAACAATGAATAAATATGAAAGAGATATTTAGTGGTCATCCAGACTGCTTGAAAATTTCCAGACTAGATTTGGAATTTGGAGGAAAGATGCTAAACATTCTGCATGTTCTCATTGATTCTCTTCCACACCTTTGGGGGTGAATTTTTTTGTTGCCATTTTGCAGATGAGAAGACTGAGGTCAAGATGATACTGTGAGTCAGTGCAAGAGCTGACACTTGAGCTTGAATCTCCTGGGCTTGAGCCTGTGTTCTTTCCACTCACGACAGCACATCACCTCCCTGTAGGTGAGTGAAGCAGTGACAATAGCCACCTGCTTGTGCAGTTCTTTAGAGTGTCCAGGTACTTTCACAGCCAGAACTTGCTTTGTGCTGGTGTGGCAGCTGTCACTTGGAGGACATACTGAACCCTCTGCTCTGCGACAGAGCCAGTTGCAAAAGGCACAGCCAGCAGCTTCCAATCAAAGGAAATCCTGAAAAAATAGCTCAAGGGATCTACTGTGGATTATCCCTCTCATAGCCTTGGCAATAAATAATATGTGAAAAGAGATCAGCTCATGCCAACATGGACTTCAAAGAGGGTGGGGAAACAGTGTTGGAGCCCTCCATTCAGTGTCTATGTTTACCCATTCCCAAAGGGTGGGATGAAGGGAATTCCTGCCTCCCCTGCAGCTGATTGGTTGGAACTCTGTGCCTGCATTAGCACAAGGGAAGAGCGAGCTAATCTTCAAGGAGCATCTTCCCAGCTCCAAGCCTTCGAGCCTTGAACTGCTGCTGTGACATGTGTTCCTAGCTAGTCCCAAACAAGCGCAAACACAACAGCCTCCACTGATCAATGCAGCAGGACTGAAGGATGGAATCCAAGCCATGAGCCCCGAGAACAGAAAGTCCCAGGGCTTGCTCTGTGCAAGCTGCCCATGAGCTCTAGCCATGCATCCTGCAGCCAAGGATGGGTGGCCCCCGAGCAGGAAACTCTGGCAGCCTCTGCTGCATGCTTTGCCTGCTGACAAGAGCACACCCTGGCCTCGGTTACTGCCCTTTTAAAACAGCTCAAGGAGGATGTGAGCCAAACGTTTTAAATGTGCCTGGAAGAAAAATGTTAACTATGAATGCATGCGGAAGAACAGTACAGCACAACTGCAGCAACACGCAGCACGGCTCCCTGAGGAGGGGCTGAGGTGGAAAAGGCAGCTGCTGCCCGGGCTGCCACTGGCTTCTCCTCTTCTTTCTCAAGGGACCCTGCGGGGGTGAGGGCTGCCTGGGAGTTCACTTTGCAGCAGAACCTAAGAAATGGGTGCTCTTGGTGCTGTGATTGGAGGATCATAGGATTTTCAGAATTTTCTCAACTAGAGGAGACTGTAATGTCCATTTAGTTTGCATATAAATAGAGGAAGAAACTGAAGTCCATAGAGGTCATCAGTAAGGTCTAGCCTTCTTATTAAAATTTATTCTGCAGGTTTTCAAACCACATTTTGTAAAATAAAACTAATGTGGACAGGATGTCTCCCATGTCCGGTGCCTAGGTATTTTCCGTATCTTATTGAATCTACCATACAAGCTTATAAAGTAATATTACTGCCTACATCACAAAGAGAAATAAATAAAAACTAGAGGTGTTGGTACAAATTTTCTGTCCAGTAAGTGCTAGAATAAGCATTTAAACCAAGCGCTCCGGAGGCCAAAGCGCACGTTCTTTTCATGAACTAAAATGCCACTCAAATGGCATAAAGGTATCTGTTATATTTCTGGGTTATTGGCATACATTTTTTTCTAATGACTCTAAGGAAGATATTCCGAGGAGGTAATCAGAACAATCTGTGAGTACCTATATGAGGAGAAAACCTACTTTGCTCTCCCTCCTGGTGGAATACCAGAAGCACGACAATTAATATAAGGAAAAGGCTATGGGAAACCCACCAGTGACACTGATGCACAGCATTTCTTCTGGACATCTTAGCCAACACAATAAAGCAAGAATCAGAAAAATAAAGCAAGGATCCTAGTCAAAAGAAGGTAAAATTATTATTTTTTATGATTGACTCTATAGTTTAAAACTAAAGAAAAAAGGCCAACAAACTATTAGGCTGAAGAAGAGAGCTCTGTAAATTACCAAATGAGATTAAGAATAAAAATCAATAAATTTCCTATATGGCAGCATTTTAAAAATATGGTGGAAAAAGATTTATTATTATTGTACTAAAATATACTCCTAGGTAACTCTAATAAAATTATGTGATCTATGGAAATGAAATTTCAGAGTTTTATAGGGGCTCAAAAGAAAATTTTACAAAGTCAAGAGAGATTTTAAGTCCCCAGATGAGACAAATGAATAAGTATGTCAGATCTTCCTAAATTTATCAATAAGCTTATCATGGCAGTAGTGGGGTGTTTACATTAAGAAAATGGTTACAGAACTTATTTGGAAGAGAATGATATATAGATGAGTAACTAGCTAAGAATAAGTTTAAAACAAGAGAAATGAGAGGGAGTTTGCCTACTAAAACATATATAATACTATTATTATTAAAATAGGATCATATTGTCCTAAGTCTAGATAGCTATATCAGAACATAACAGAAAGTTTTAGAACAATTTAAAAAATACTATAGAGCTTAATATATAACAATATAAACAGCAAAATTCAATGCATAAAAAATATAATAGTCACCAAATGATATCTGTAATGTGGCTAAAAATATGGGGAGAAATAAACTTTTACCCAATTCTTATCTTACATATCAAGCAATTCAAATTCCAGATGTTTTATAGATTTATACGAAAACATGGAAAACAATTACTAAAAATGAAAATAACAGTATATATTTAAATTATCTTGAAAATAGGGCATAGGGCATAACTTCTAAAAGTAAAATAAATGAAAGAAATAACCAGTGGTAAGATTTGATCACAAACTGTTAGACATCTTAACATAAGGTACATACAAAAACAGAAGAAAAATAAGAAATTAGAAAAACAATTTTCAACAAATATACACAAAAGGGTTTAGTGTTTTTTTAATATAAAAATACATTTTACAAATGCTTTTTCTCTAACACCTGTTAACATCATCATAATAGTAGCAATACAACAGCCCTTTTCACCAAGTGCAAACATCCATGTAGTTGCTCTGCATCAAACATCCCATCTAAACTTGACACTGTAGAGCTGGGGTTTGTATTTGTATATACACAGCAAGAACACTGAGACAGTTATGTTATTTGCACAAGGTCATGCAGCTAAGCTGAAAAAAAAATCAAAACCAGACACATTTGTCTATAAAGCTCTCAGTTCTCAACATAATACTGCATAAAAGTGGCCAAAGGCAATGAAGACCTGTTTTATAGAAGAAATTCATTTGGCCAATAAACATACGACAAGTCTTCAGTCTACTAGTAATCAGAAACACACAGGAGATACCATTTTTAGCTATCCAGTTGACCAAAAAAACGAGAAGAACTCTCAGTGCTGGTAAGGGTAGACTCCTTATAGCTTGTTGAGTCAAAAATTTACAGATATTTCTGGAAGGGCATTTGGTGAGACGATTCAACAGCCTTCAAAATGTTCTTATCCAATAAATCCACTTTAGGAATTTACACTGAGGAAACCATCAGAGAAACTCATAAAAATGCTTCATTTATAGGGAAACTCATTGCAGCACTGTTTATAATATTCAAAACAAAAACTTTAATATTAAGTTAGTTAAACTGTGAAACATCCAAAACATTGGTATACTAGGCTGAATAATATCTCCCACGCCACACCACCCGCCAAAAAAAAAAACCCACCCAGAACCTAAGCCTCAGGACTTGTGAGTATGTTACTTTACATGGCAGATGGGAATTTGCAGATATGGTTAAGGATCTCAAGATGGAGAGATTATCCTGAGGGATACAATGTAATCAGAAGGGGGCTTATAAGAGGGAGGAAAGAAGGTTAGAGCAGGGCAGGCAATGGAACAGTGGAAGCAGAGTGAGATTGAGCAGTGAGGTCGGAGCTATGCAGGGCCACACGCCAGGGAATGCAGGCGGCTGGAAGAGGCAAGCAAACAGATTGTCTCCTGAAGCTCTCAGAGAAGCACAGCCCTGCCAATGCTTTGATTTTAGGCAACTGAGACTGATTTTGGACTTATGACCTCCAAAACAAGAAGAGAATAAAGGTGTGTTGTTTTAAGCCACAAAATTTATAGGAATTTTTAATAGCAGCGACAGGAAACTAATACTAGTTCTAAAGCACCATGAAACACTATATTTTCAAAAATAAATAATGATACAGGATCATTATCAAGTTAAATACTATTTGGAAAAAAGGATTATAAAAGCCGGTATAAATATTAAATCATAAAGTTTCAACTGTCACCAAGATTAGACAGACGTAACGTTTCAAAGTGAGGTACCAGATCAGGATGACTTCTAAAGAAATGGTCATGGAAAGGTTTCATGACTCTTGAATTCCTCACCTACCTTAGAATATGAAAAGATCCAATTTTGGAAGTGAACAAAGAGGAACAGGGGGAGAATTTCTTTGGAGAGAACTGTCACTGTGATGTGAGTACCCTCAATGTGTGTCCACAAAGTGTTTAAGTGTGTGTGTGTGTGTATTTTGGAGGTGGGGGAGAGTGTCTGAAACTCATCTCAAACCTACTGAGAAGAGAGTTAACAGGACCATCCAGAAACTTGATATATGGTTATGCACTGGGAGTCACATAGTGGAAACTCTCAGTGGAGAGAGCCAGTGGGGCCAGCCCCTCTGGGGGTGGAAGTGAAGGAGAGATGGTTGTATTGGATGGCAAGCTCTCCTGCAGGAGCAAAGCATGTGTGTTTCCTATTGAGCAAACATGGAGAGGGAGTGAGAGAGAACCAGCATGGGGATTGAGTCCTGAGTAGGAAAAGCTAAGTCTTCTCCTGTGTTTCTCCTTTGCTCTCACATTACTACCAGGTTCACAACACTGTAGGTGGGTTTTTTTCCTACACCAAGCAATTCTCTGTGACACCAGCTGGGTGTCCTACAGTTTAACTCAGTTCTGACACTATCTACCTGTAGATTGCATCAGATCCCACAGGTTAAGGGCTCAGTCTTATCCCAGTGATGAGGCTGCCCCCATCCCACTTCAGATGCAATCTCAAGTCCAGGGGACCTCCTGTGCTTCTGACCTATCAACTCTAAATCAGAGGTTCCCACAGCCCCTCCTCATTCGAGCCATTGCTAGAGCAGCTCACAGAACTTGGGGAAATGCTTACTTACATTTACCAAGTTATTAAAGGATATGGTAGAAGATACAGATGAACAGCCAGATGCAGAGACACATGGGGCAAGGTCTGGGAGGTTCCTGAGTGCAGGTGCTTCTGTCCCTGTGGAATTGCAGTACATCACCCTCCTGGCATGTTTGTGTCCACCAACTTGGACATATCCTCTTGTTCTCTCTGAACCCCATCTTATTGAGATTTTATGGCAGTTTTCTCATGTAGACATGATGAATTAACTCTGTTTCTAGCCCTTCTTCCCTCTCTGGAGGATGAGGGGTAAGCTAAAAATTTCAAGCTTCTAATCATGGCTTGGTCTTTTTGGTGAGTAGCCCCTCTCCAGAGCCACCCAGGAGCCCACCCAGAGTGGCCACATTAGAACAAAAGATGCTCCTAGTTCTCTTATCACTTAGGAATTAACAAGGATTTCAGGAGCCTGTGTCAGGGACAGGGTCAATGACCAAATATTGGAACAAGAAATGCTCCTAGTGCTCTCATCATTTAGAAAATCACAAGGATTTTAGAAGCTCTGTGCAGGCATCTGGGGGCAGAGATCAATATATATATTTTCCTACTATCTCACAAGTCCTATCCAACAGGACTCCTGGAAGGCAGACAGACCCAACCACGGAGAAGCTGGGGTAGTGCTGAATGACTGGGGCTGAGAAAGGAGACGTAGGAACTGAAGACGGAGAGCAGTTGCCAACATCAAGGGGATTGCAGATAAAAGCTCTTGGAGCAAGGGCCAAGCCTACCCTGAAGAACACCTGAAAGGCCATTGATTTCAGACATCTGCCCAGTCCAGCAAGTGGGAAGCCTGCCTGGGGCAGTGCCAGTCAGTAAGAAGCTGAGCTCTGACCCTGAATCCAGTCCTGGGGATGTCAGAAATGGACAAAAGTGAGAGTGGAGGGCAAAAACTGAGAGTGGAAGGAGAAAACTGGTAGTGGAAGCAAACCGCTCTCCACCCCTCTTTGCCTTTCTCAAGTCTTCCTGTGGCAGCCAGCCTAGCTGGGGAAGAGCAGAAGACAACTTTAAATTGAAGTTTAGATTCTAGAAGGGACTGGAATGTGTAATTTCTGAATTACAGTTGTGTGTGTTGTGGAAGGGACCATCAGCTCTTTTACCTCTTAGGCGAGCTCAGAGGAGTCATGAGACTGCCCAGCATTTCATTTCAGGGCAGGGGAAGAACTACTCCTTGTAATTAATTTAAAAAGAGCTGAAATAATTTTGCTTTGAGATTCTATCTTGAGACTTGTTCTGTCCAAGACACTGAATATGTAATGTTTTCAGAAATGTGTAGAAAGAAGAAAATAGAAACAAAATAAGAAAGGAAGGAGGAAGAAAGGAAAGGAGGGAGGTAAGGAGGGAGGCGAGGAGGAGGGAAGGAGAGGAAATATACTAAAATTATAATAGAATTCTTTTGGGTTGGTCAGGAAATGCATGAGTTTTATTTTCTGTTGTGTCCTCTTTCCAACATTTTTACCTTTATAATCAGACAAATAATTTTTACATGCATCTACTCTCCCGTGCAAAAGGTCCCATTTTTGTTGCCTACATAGCATATGACTTTATTAAATGCGAGTTCCAAATCTGAGAAAGCCTTGGCTGTTAAGAGACTGGAGGAGCTTCTTCATTCCTGGTTTCGCAGTTTCAGATCAATGTGCTCATGGCACCTTTCTGTACCTGACACTGTAAATTCTTAATATTATATTGATGCTTCATTTTAGAAAAAACCCACATACTGTAGGCAGGAAACGGTTGAACAATAAAGTACTGGTGGCCAAAAAAAAAGAGAAAAAAAGAGCTGACAGGGTTTAGTTTCAGTTCATAAAACCAGGGTGGCATTTGTTAATGGGATACAGAAAAACATGCAGAGAGACAAGAACTGGGAAACATGGAGAAAAAGAGTCCTCCAACCTAAAGTGTTAGAGTAAGATTTTTTATTCACCCCACTGCAACTATAGCACCCACCCTAAAAGCACCAAGGTGTAGAAATGCAAGCAGGAGCTGACAAATCATTTGAGAAATCCCTACCTCCAAGAGGAGGCCTGGGATGGTAAAGAGCATAAAGTATACAATGTATCTCAAATCCAGGCTTGTCTCTTAGGTGCTCATACACTTAGTTTTCTTTTCTTCCCAAGTCCCCTCCTCCTCCCCAGCCCTGTTCATAAACATATGGGCACCTCACTGGGGTGGTTTGGCACCAGATGTCTCCTCATCTCTGCTTTCTTTATTTCATTTCAGACTCTTGGGTGAATTGTCATGCCTGATATGGTTGATTTCAAAGCCAAGTTTAGACGATGTGAATAATTAAAATCATGAAACTTAAACTCTCAAGTGAAACATTTCTGAGTCCTGCACACAGAGGAAACTTGAACGTTCAATTGGAAAGGAGAAGCCAAACCACAGCCAAACGAAAAAGGCTACAAATCCAGCATTTTAGGTACCACAGAAAATTAAGCACAGCAGGCAGAAAGGCAGCCACGTTTATCTTGAGTCTGGGCCAAGAGTGAGCCAGGAGGAAAGCAAACAGACAAACAAAAACTCTAGTGAAATGTATGATTCAAGTAAGGTTGGTGGATGCTGGTTCAGTCTCTGAGTTGATTTCTACGAGGTGATGGTCTGTCTTTCGGGGCCACTGAGCAGATGAGCATTAGCAGACACAACTGTGCAAGACCATGCATTGTCCTTAAATACAATAGTAAATTAAAGGTCTTTGGCAAGACCCAGAATAGTTCATGGAGGGTTCTGTGGCTATCCTGTTGCCTATGCTCTTTCATTCTGCAAATGCACGTGCTGAGAAGCCTAACAAAGAGCTCCCCTAATAGGCATGCGGCTCTTGTGGGGTCCAAGAGCTTCTTCCATCAGACCAGCACATCCACAAGGAAAATACACCCACACCTATCCACACACATACATACATGCACACAGCCCCACACATTTACTCCAGCCAAGCTTGGGTACACATTCTGACATACCAACATTCATATACACATGGGCACATGCTGACATACACATGCAATTCAAAAAGGGAGTATGGAATTTCAGTGTTAGAAATAAAATCCAAGAATTTTCTACTGAAGAAAAAAACTAAAAAACACGATCTGAGGAAAAATCTGATCATAGCTTTGTTTTTACCCCCCACTTTGGTTCCACCCATTTTTCAATGCGCTTTGCAGTATTTAGCATAATGGCTTCTGCTAGAACTGGAAAAATTCAAACACTTATGCCCTGAAACTACATTTCCAGAAATACAACTCAGGAATGTGTATTGGACTAGGTTCAGAGGGCTTAGCAGAGTTTCCCATCTAGTAAGGTAAATCCAACAAAAAAATTAAAAATTAAATGAACTTCATGTATGAAGCATATTATATCCAATAGCTAGTGAAAAAGAAAAAAGAGGGATGATCTTAGCATAGTGGCCAATAATCTTGCTTCTTTAAGACAGCCGGCATCTGTTGTATGGGCCACAACATTAAAAAGTCTATGCAACAACATTTGGAGTAAATTATTCTTTGAGGACCTGCTTATTCAATATCTTGAGTGTCTACTCTTTGTCGTTCTCCACAGTAGAAGCTGCAGGGTCTTCCCTCCAGGAGCTCACTGTCCATATGGTTGCAAACTCCATCTCATTGAAAATAATTGTCCTTACAACATTTACTAAGGTTAAGAAGGAGGGATTGCTACTTCCCCTACTTGGCAAAAGAGGAAATGGAAGTGAATCACTCTGGAGGTAAGAAGATTCAAAGGCATGTTGGAACTGACCTAAAAACTCTGTTGGAACAAACTGTCCTTGCACCAGGCTGAGCTCTCTTTACCACGTGCAGTACAGAAATATTCGCTTACGAGCTGGAAAGCAGCCTGGAAAGTACACGAGCTGCCTTGTTTGGCTTAACCCTGATGGCTACAACAGGGCTTCATATCTCCAGGACTGGCGTCATTTTAGAACTTTAATCAACGTTTAGTTTTTCCTCCCCTTCATCAACCAAGATGGGAAGTTGTGTGGTTGGGCTGTCACAACTGCATAGTAAAACTGAAAGGGGTGCTTCTGATTTCAGCCTGCGGCCTACGGCAAAGCCTTGCTGCAGCATCCATCACTCTGAAGCAAATGGGTGGTGGTGGCTGGAGGACCCTGCCTGGGTTCTGTGCTCGGTGGGCCCCCTGACCTCTGCACCCTACACATCTCTACCCTCCTTCTCAGGTGCTCACATGAAGTGAAATCAAACACACTGTTGATTCGCCTCCTCAGCTAGATCTCGGGGGGCGCTCTGCATCAACAGTATCTTCATTTTAGATGCCTAGCTACCAGGTTGTTTTAACACGGCTGCCAAAGCCACAACTTGACCACAAACTACTAAATCTGTATGTTCAGCTATCATTTCACGTCTGAGTTCCAGGCTTGCTTCTACAACTTTCCTTTGAATATCTTCACTGGAATGTTCACAGTAACAAGCAGAAGCTATTTGCCCAGTATCCTCCCCCAATGACAACAAAATCCATATTCTATTAGAGCAAGATTCAGCCAGCGTTTTTTTCTGTGAAGTGCCAGACAGTCAATTTTTTTCTCTTTGTAAACCATATGGTCTTTGTCACAACCCCCGACTCTGCCATCATAGTGTGAAAGCAGCCATTCACAATATGCAAATGAATGTGTGTGGCTGAATTCCAATAAAACTTTATTAAAAGAAAAGAACAGACTATTTTTGAACAACCCACAAACCACTCACTCCCAGTTACTCAAAAACCAGAAATTCCTAACAAATTCTAGGCTCCTCTCTGTCCTAATCTTCCACACCTCCCAATCATTCATGCAGTCTTACCAGTTTGTACCTCTTAAATACATCTCAAATCTCTTTTCTTTCACTCTGTCACCAATGTTTTTAAATGAATTACAGTAAATCGTGCCATTTTGAGCATGACCAACCACTATGGGCAAAAACGAAGCATGATGTATGTCCACTACCCTATGGTCTCCATTGCTTTTCCTTTTTAATTCGGCAACCACTGAAGATCAGTGATGAATGAGAGAGACATGGTACTTCCTCCCCCACAGAGCTTCTACAAAGTAAAAGGGATATTATATGAAAGACTAGAAAATATGGACAATCTCTGAAAGTGGCTTGATTTTGCTCACGTATCAAAGTTTCCCCAAATTAAAAGCCAATTTAAAAAGAGAATGTGTCAAACATTTACTGAAGAGAAATAAACTATGTATGTTCTGTATTTGACTATAAACAGTTGTTTAAAGTAAATAATAAATATGAAAGGAAAGCTAGGAAAGCTATCTACTTATCAAAAGAGAAAGACATTCTTTATCTGTAATCTTTTCTGAGGCATATTTTAAAGGATCTGGGAATATTCTTACCACACCTCTTGGCATTTCTGGGTATTTTAAATATCAAACTTGTTTTGCATTGATGAAACCTAATAAACAAATTTAACTCATGAAAAAGATCAAGCTATTTATTAAATCTGAAATACATTCCCATTTTGGGACTTAGAGCTCCAGTACTGTAAATAAAAGGGGAATAGTTAATAATATTATACAAACCCCACTTTTCATTGAAGAGAGACTAGAATACCTTGAAAATTGGCAATAGGGATGCTCTGAGGTGCAAAGTTGTATCATACAAGGAGGAAACTGAGGTTAGAGATGAAATGGCATGGAGGTGGCATAATCCCTGAATTAAAGTAAAAATCTAGAATAGATATAGAAAATTTGATATTTTATATATACTATTATACATAATATATAGCAATATAAATATCTACAAACATATATAAATGGAATATAATATATAAAGTGTGTGTGTATATATCTATATAGATATATATAGATATTATATGAATAATTACTTTTATCTTAAAATGTAGCCCTAAGAATGAAAGCTTTGGAACCATAAATGGCCCAACCTTCCTGGAGTGCGAGGTGCATATGAGAAGCTGTGTGGGCTCCCGGTAGGATGCCAGCATTGGCAGGAAACTGGCCTTGCTGATCTCTAAGGCCCTGGCTGCCCTGAGAGTCAGTGAGGTCTTTAAAAAGGCTATGTATAGGAGCCTTAAGAGACTGTAGAGATCTCTTTACCCAGAACAAAATAGCATGCAAACGAATAATGTGCTAGTTCTCTAATAGAGGAATCATTCAGCGAATGTTGTGAAATAGTTAGCTTTAAAAGTATGAGTACACACTTAACACTCACAATGGCATTTTTCATGGGTGCAAAAGAATAGATTCTAAGGTTTGGCTTTGGTTCCAAAGACGTTTCCTAGCATCTGATCACTGAGAGAGTAAATCCGTTGTTGATTTTGTTGACTGTGTTGATTAGTTGATTGTGTTTGGCTCTAAAATCCCACTGAATTCAAAGCCTGCCTCCAAAATTTACCTGCCGTGGGAACTTGAGTCAGTTACTGTCAGTAGTAGTAGATGATATTTATTCAGTGTATTCACTGGGACTTCCTTGCTGGAGTATCCTCCTACCGGCCTCATTCATGTCAGACCTGGCAAGTTATTGCTGTGGTCAATGAAGTTGAGAGGAAGTTGCATGTGTCCCTTCTCAGTCTGTAGCTTTAAGAGCCACTGTGGGTTCTACCTTCACAATATCTCATCTATCAGGACACAGCTGGGTGACAGATAAGGACTACTCTTTCAATGTGGGTCCCAGAGGAAAGAGCTGACATTAACTTACCATATACATACAACATGAGAGGGAAATAAAGTTTCACTGTTATAAGTCAGTGAAATCTAGGGTTGTTTGTTACTATAGCATAATTTAGCTTATAGTGTTTAATATACTATTTTAAAATCCATTCTCAGTTTACCTCTATAAAATGAGGATGGTGAAAAAATACATAGTAGAAAACAGAGCAAATGAGTCCATTCATGAAAATTGCATGGAACAGAGTACAGCACAAAGTAAACACTATATCAATATTGCTTATCATTGTAACTGAACTATACAAAAAACCCTGAGATGAATGTCCACAATTTCTTAGTGCATGCTTTGCAATTATTGCCTGACACACTTGGAACAATCATCAGTAACAAGGAAGATCCCACTAATTAATTAAACAAGACAGTCCAGAATCAGCTTTTATAAAAGACATTTCACCACTAAGCAAAAATGGGTGGAGGACATGGGTACTACCACCATGCTAGGAATGAAGAAATCGAAGCTAAAGAACCTTCCTTCCACCCACTGGCATCCATTTCCTCCTCTTTGAATAAGGTGACTGGACTATTTGGTTTCCAGTGACCCGGCAACTTGTATGTCCAATGGCATTCTAGCAGAATACATTACAACATTACAAACGACACATTCAGAGAATGAAATGGTAGAAGGTGGCCCTGGGGTACATTTGTTTATTCCGGTTCAGCAGTGGTAGAAATTTGAATTCCAGGTGTCCAAGCAAAGTTCTGGAACCCAGAAAGGCTCTGTAGCATACCCAGGAGATGCCCTTCCTTTCATGGGCTCCCAAGACTTGCAGGGGATGGCAGGCAGAGAGCCAGGCCTTTGTATTCCAGCTTTGTCGACATTTCGTGGCAAAGTCTTAAGGGAACTCTAACTGACATGTTTGACAAACATATTCCACTCATGTCTGTTCCCAAAGCACTGGCAGTTGGGTAACAATCCAACACCTGTCACAGAGGGGCAGATCAAACTAAAAAGGCCTCTGACATCTCCAGTTTTTAGTGCTGTGATTTCATAGTCAGTCTCTTAAGAGTTCACACAATCGCTGAGTGGTGAGTTTTTAGCCACACTTCAACTTAGAGAAACCTTCCCTTAAGAACTTCAATTTAGAAGATATAAAACACCCTATACTACAACGTTTGCAGTGACAAGTGGCTTATGAAAACGCTGCTGGCGGCAGTGTAAATTGATAAAAACATATTTTGGAAAGACTTTTATAATATCTACCAAGAACAGCAAAATAGTTCATTTCATTAGACCAAGTGACTCAACTCCAGAAAATTTATTTTAAGGAATTAGTTCCCTAAAAGGGTAAGGTGGAGGAAACTAAATACAACGTTAAATTTATTGCAGTGCCTTCCATAACAGTGAAAAATTAGAAACAATTTTAAGTCCCCAAATAGGAAACTGGTTAAATAAATTGCCATATCCCCTCAATTGAATTTGATGTGGCAAATAAAATTGTAATCTAAAATACAATATATGCATAGGAAATGTTTATGATGGAGAGTTTAGAGGAAGAAAGCTGGATATACTATAACTCTAAGTGAAAAAGGAACAAACAATGTGCTTGATTCACTTAAATTGTGAAATAATTAGTGATTATTTCTTTTATTAATTAATTTATTGATTTCTGGCATGTTATACTATTGAATATTTAAGAAATAAGTATTCGTGGTAGAAAACATCCAAGAAGAGCCACATCATTTTAGCCTTATATTTAGTTTGTTCTTTTTTCAACCTTACTCAGAGCTTGTACTTGTGTATTTTCTCTAGGGAGGAAAAATATTTTAGTACTTTATGTAAAATATTATAGATCTATGGGTTTTTTAATGCATTTGGTGTTTTTGGAAGAGGATGCATATTGATTTTCATGAATTTATTTGTACTTCCAGTTTAACTGCAACACAGTTTGAGCATTTTTTAAAATCCAATGTCAAGGCAAAAAGTCATGATTTACAAAATGTGTAACTTCTTTTTTTTCTTTTTTTTTTTCACTTATAAAGTCAATGCTTGTACGAAAAGCAGCCTGGGAAACATCACAAAGGCAGAAGGAACCAGCAAATAAAGACAAATTGTGTCACATCTTGGGCTGACCATTACTTTCCATCTGCCATAAAGAAAGCAACTTTGGCCCAAAGCAATTTCACTGGCCAAGACATCCTCACAGGGCACTGCTTTTCCAGGCAGTCTTGTCCAGTCAATGCTTACCTCTTGCAATTCAAGACCCTCTTTTTCCCTTTTCTGCCAATTTCCACTTCCTGAAACAAATCCCCAGTTTCAGTTTGGAGCTGAGATTCCCATCCTCTCTGCCAAGAAACCTGTCCGAGCGATGCTTTTGTCTTTGAAGGAATGTGCCTGTGCAGGAAGTCAACATGCATCAGAGTAACATTGACTCAGGTCTATTCAAGTGTGCTAATCCTCAGAGGAGGCGTGGCATGGTGGAAGGACTTACTGCATTACATAGGACACGGGGCGAAGATCTTGCTTCTGCCCATTGCTCGGTTTTACAGCCTTGCCAAAGTCACTTATACTCTCTGAGCCTTAATCTCTTCTTTTGTAGAATGGCGATAATAATTTCAGCCAGGTTGAACAATTTCAACCATGATGACTGAACAAGATAACATACGCAAAGCATCTGACACATAGTAAACACTCAATAAATTCTATCTCTTATTATCATCTCAGGTATTTCATTTAGCAAGCGTTAACTAGTGCAATCTACTGTTATAATATATGAGGCAACCCAGATGATCAAGGAAATGTAAACCACATCATTGCTCCATCTTGATTTTTCTTTTTTTTCCCTAGTGACTTTCATTGGCCAGCGCCCAGCTCTTCATGCAACATACGTATGTTGGAAGTTGCAAGGTTAAATGTGTGCAGAAGGGGGAGAAGAAATTATAAGAGGGGAGTCATAGGCTAGGCAATTTGTAAATTATCAATAAGACACATAACTTGATTTTTATTTTTTTTTAAATCATCATAAAATTAAGAAATACCACCTTGTGACTTGAAGAAATGTTTTTGTTGGCTTTGTGGCACTTAATACTTTCAGATGTCCATTGAATTTTGGCTTTTGAATGTTAAATGTCCTTAAGAGACATGCTTGATATATCCATTAGTTTTATACATGAATGTATTTAAGTTGCCCGTTATTCAATTCTCCTTGTGTTTGAGGGTTGGGATGTGGGCAGCATTTCCCATTGCATGCTTTCTTGATGGGAAATGAAGGGCACTCTCTTCTTCCATTGACAGCCATGGCCAGACATACATTATCATTAGGAAACTAGAGCTGGAAGCAAGAGATACCAAAAAGATGCAAAGCTGGAAGTGCTGGTGGTGTCACGCAGCAGGCACAGTGTCCGAGGCCAGTGTGAACCCCTGGTCTATGCGACAAAGAAGTGATGATGGCCTGCAGGGCAAAGCCACGTCTGATGGCAGGACCTGTGGTCCTGGTCAGATTGCTATTGCTGCCTGGCTTCCAGGTACTCTTTGAATCTTGTACGTTTGCCAAACCTACTTCTTCAAGCTTCCATGAATTATAAAATTTCTTTTATTCCAGGGGAGTTGTGCACTCTTTCTTGCATCCAGGGAGTCTGGCTGGTACACCTGTGAACCATCTCTAACACCTGTGTCTCCATTCTCTGTGGCTCCTGCCTAACCCAGACTCCACATATCATCTCCAGCCAAGCCTCAGATTTCAGTCTCCATTGGCCTCTCCCCTTGAAAGCTGTCGGTGTCAAGGACCTCGCCTGGGGGTGAGGATGGGTGTAGAAGTGGATGGTTAATTTTATATATTGATCTTTAATGTGTTTGTGGTTTTCTAGACCTAATAGGTTACTTGGCCTTGTATCTTTTCACTTGCATTGCTGTGTTTTGTCTCCGCCCATCTGTTCACAGTTCCTAATTTCTACTTATACACATCATATTTGGTGTTTACTAGGGTTTTTTGTGTACACGAGGGCTAATACCAAATTCTATCAGGACATTTAATGTACAACTTTGTTATACATTTGAAGGCACAGTCCTCATACTGTTGGGTTAGTTTTGTTTCATTTTTGCAGAATTCAGCCATTGTGCAGTACCCACCAAGCATGGTAACTTGCCAGAGATGAGCTTAGGGCTTGTCTTAGTCAATAAAGATAAAAACCATAATTCAAAATATCTGATTGACATGAAGACCCAAGTGGGGACTTCCATGAATAAAACTGGTTTTAATACAGTGAAAAATGATTCTTAGGGACACTATTTGAGTTTTCTACCCTGTTCTATAAACTGGGACCTACTATTCATTCATAAATACTAGGAAGTATTTCCCCTACCCTTACTTCTACAACCCCTGCCTCCAATCCCAACCCCAGGGAATAAGAAAGCTTCTCTGAGAAGTCTCAGACTTTTTTCTCTTTTTTGGTGTGTGTGTGTGTGTGTGTGTGTGTGTACATGTGTGTGTGCGCACGCGTGTGCACGCACATTGTGGTTTGCATCTGCTTCCACATGGAAATATACCTGGATCAGAGCCCAGAAGCAGCTCTGGAGACCCAAGTCTCTCTGTTCTCACTTTAAGGCCTTTCAGGTGTGCAGCGGTCATGTTTCCTGGAGGCTGAGCTGGCTGGATAAGTAAGCCTGTTTCCTAAGCTAAGGCAGCTCATACCAAAGGCTAGATTTGAGGACAAGGAGAAAGAAGCCTGCTCAAGCCACATTCTCTGATCCAGCACTACTAGCAAAACAAGAGTATTATTATCTCTCTCTCTCTCTGATTTCTTTCTCTTAACTCGTTTCAAAGACACTATGTATATATGTGGGTGTACACATGCCCAGTGAAGTTGGAAGAATTATAGTAAAAGATGCAAGCAGTTCCCATGTATTAAGCCCCAACTATGGGTAGAACTGTGTAGTCATTGCAAACTAAGAGAGAGAAAATAAAGGGAAAGTTTAATTTGTTCTCTCTCTGTAATGCCAAAAATTTTATTTGATTTTCCTGCATCATGCTGACTACAAGATGACATCCCTCAAATGACATGTATTAATTACATTGTTTATTTGACATTAATTTAACACCTGACTGCACCAGGTACTAAGGTGGACACTAGTGCTATCCTTCAGAACACAAAGAAGGATGCAAGTGTCAAGGGATGGGGCTGGGAGGGAGGAAGGGGCTACAGTATGAATGACCTTAAGTAAAGTGCTAAAGATTGTTGGCATGACCCAGAAGTTACTTGCTACTTGAAATCTCAGTTATCTATGTATCAAAGAAAGTCTGCAACCTGTAGCATGCCCCAAGCTGACCCTTAGAGCCCTAGGACTTCATAGATGTCACTTATGAGCCAGCCAGTGTGATGGATACGCCAAGCAGAAGGGCTCCAGGTCCCACCATCTCCAGTCAGGACACCTCTACTTTCACCTGAATTGCATATTGTTATGCTGCTAAGAATTCTTCTGAAGAAAGGGCATTTCATCTAAAACAAGTAAAAACCAAACTCTTGTTTTTTAAGGATAAAACTACCAATTTACAATACTGCTATGCAGACCCTTCTGCAAGTAGCTAACGTTAGACTCAAACTATTTTGTTTGTGAAAGGGTGTATCTCAGTTTGCATCTCGAAGTGTACAAGAAGTAGCACACTTCTATCTTGTCTTTAAATCAAATTAAATATGACTGTGAATAGTCATTCAACCAAGGTAGCAAGAAACCAATCTCAGTTATGAGGGATAGCCCCATTCTCCCCACAAGGCCTCATCAAAATCTGGGAGAATTCTTTGGTGCCCCCTAAGGAAGAGGGGTCTCTAATGTCCAGTCCATCATGGCCACCATGAATGTCGTCACTAAGTCTAAAGTAGCCCCTGAAGTCCAGCTGCTTCTGTGCCATATGAGTAGGACTCTTTGCCACTCCAGTACCCAGAATCCCACCTTCTACACAGACAAAGCAGCCAACTGATCTTGGTTTGGCCATTTTGCTAGAGAACAAACCATGGCAGAGCACAAGCCCGGCTAATCTTACTGGACCCACACCCCTTCTCCATCTCTGAGATGCCCTACCTACCCTGCTCAGATTTTCCATCTCTTCTCTCCATGGAGGAAATTTAGCATAATACTTTCAGTGAAAGCTTTAGCAAAGGGCTATTTCCTACATTACAAAATTTCACGTGAAATTAATTAAAACTTGCTACTTGCTTAAAATAGAGGTCAAAGGAAAAACGTAAGTAACATCACCACATGTTGACTTTTCAATAATATAAAATGCAGGGGTTTGTCTTTAAATAACTGTATAAAGTGTTGACTTTTTTCTTTCTAATCACTGACTCATCTTCCTGGAAAACAACAATTCTGAATAATTGAAGAAATTACTTTGCTCAGCATTTGGTCACCCCAGGGACTCGTGACCTTTTTCTTTTCCATTTCAAACAGGGACAGAAGTCATCTGCCAAAGGGCAGCATTCACAGAAGCTCCCTGGGAGGGTACAAAGCATAGCACTGGAGGCCAGACTCAGCAGTTCGGGAAGAGGTTTCTCTTTCCTTCTACCCAGGGCTCAGAGAGGCACTATGGGAGCCAGGTGACTGTGAAAGTCTCTATTGTTATTCCAGCTCCTCACGGCCCGGTGGGAACCCTGCCAGCTCTGCAAGCCTCTGCTCTTCTCCACTGTCAGGAGGGCCTGGAGTTCTTGGCTGTGAGAAAGGGTGGACTCTCAGGAAATGGCCCGTCTGCAAGAGTGTAGACCCAAGAGCTATTCTCAAGCTCCATTAAGAGCCAAACCAAAGCAGCAATACAAGCTGGGCAGACAGGAGGAACCCAGGTACAGCAAAGAACCTGAGAGACAGCACCAGTACAGAATGAGCAGCTCCAGAGGGCTCCTGGCCGTTCCGTGCAGGGGTGTGGTTTGGCTGTGAATGCTGCAGTAACAGGATCCTGACAGCAGCGGGGGGCTGATGGGAAGGCTCACAACTCCTGGGACAGCGGTGACCTGGCTTTAGTGGGTGCTCAGGTGTCACAGGCCGTATTGTCTTGTATATGGGCCACCATGAACACTCCTGGCTCCCTGCCCTCCCCCTCAGTGCACCTAATGGACGTGGGGTGAGCTAGTTTGTTGGGGGGCCACAGACAATGATCTCTCAGTTAATAGAGCTAATTCTCTCAAATATCTTTTGTCAGGGGCTGTTGTCATTTATGATACCATGTTGTGAGAGCCCCTCCACCTTCTATACTAACCACAAACCTGTACTCACCTTTCCTCTCTTTCCTTCTTCCCCCCCTCTCTGCTAGAGCATAAGAACACAAGGACTCCATCTTGTTGTTTACTTCTTCTTGGTCAGTTTCCCGCCACAGCTTCCCGCTAAGTCCTCAACCAGGTCCGTTGCTTACGTCAAAGACTACTGAGCATGTGCACAACTCGGTGTGTGATTGGACTTTGGAAGCTACCTCATTCTCATAATGGGCAACCAACCAGAAAAAGCTACTCCCTACCACGCCCCTTCAAATGCTATATATTCCTTGCCTTTTCTGTTAATAAAGTAGAGCTTGACAAAAAACTGCAGGCTCTCCGTGTCATTTTGTCTCATCCCATTTCATAGGTAGTCGCGGCTCCCCCGAGGTCTCCCACGTCTTAAGAAGCCCTCGCTGGCGAGGACAACTGGCGCCCAACGTGGGGCTCGAGGATCGTAGCCCGCCTACCTAGAAGAGAAAGTAGTCGCAGCTGCGCAGGATTCATCGGGCTATCAGCTCGAGAGCCGCCCGATCGGTGACGACGAAGCGGACGGCTAACGGGTAGGTCCATTCGGACGTTCTCTTAACTCAAAATGGGACAGGAACTGTCTAAGGAGGCGCAGTTCTTAAAAGATATTCAACAGTGCCTCCGAGAGAGAGGGGCATATGTTAAAAAACAGGATCTCTTGAAGTTTTTTCAGTATATCCAGAAAGTCTGCCCTTGGTTCCCCCAAGAAGGAATCGTAGACCCCAAACGTTGGGACCGTGTTAGACTTTGCCTTCAGGCACATTATGAAGCTGTTGGGCCTGAGAAAGTCCCTCCTCCCACACAATACTAACCCCTAAAGAGGGACCAACAATCATCCCCACGGGAGTCCATGGGCCCCCTCCCCAGGGCATGTTTTTCCTTATCATTGGACGAGCTTCATCCACCCTCAAAGGCCTTGTAGTCCACCCTACTCTAATTGACAATGACTATACAGGAGAAATCAAACTTATTGTATCTTCTCCCTTAGGAACTACTCTTCTGTCTGCAGGCACTCGCATTGCACAAGCTATTCCCCTGCCTTTATCTTCTTCCACCTATCCTTCTCACTGCAGTTACCGGGGAGCCTCCACCCCTGGTTCCTCAGATGTCTATTGGATGCAAAAAATTACTACTAATAGGCCCACCCTCCAGCTTAAACTTGATGGAAAAACCTTTCAAGGCATATTAGATACTGGAGCTGACGCTACAGTCTTATCCCAAACCCATTGGCCTCAATTATGGCCCTTACAGCCCTCATTAACCCATTTACAAGGCATTGGCCAGTCCAGCAATACTTTACAAAGTTCAAAATTTTTAAAATGGGAAGATTCTGAAGGAAACAGTGGCCTAGTTCGCCCTTTTGTAGTCCCTGGACTCCCCGTTAACCTGTGGGGAAGAGACATTTTAGAACAATTAGATGTTGTCCTTTGCAGTGGTAATGAATTTGCCTCCAGGCAACTGAAAAAACAGGGGTGGTCCCCTGGGTTAGGACTAGGAAAAAACTTACAAGGTGACCCTAGCCCCATAACAATCACTACGAAAATGGACAAAACAGGTTTGGGATACCCCCACGCCCCCCAAAATTTTTCATAAGGGCTATTGACACTCCTGCACCTTGGGCTGATGCTATCACTTGGAAAAGTGATGAGCCAGTCTGGGTTGATCAATGGCCCCTCTCTTCTCAAAAAGCCCAAGCTGCTTATCAGTTGGTGCAGGAACAACTAGAAGCAGGACACATTGAACCCTCTACCTCCCCATGGAATACCCCCATCTTTGTTATTAAAAAGAAATCAGGCAAATGGAGACTTTTACAAGATCTCAGAAAAGTAAATCAAACTATGCAAATCATGGGAGCCTTGCAACCAGGTCTCCCCTCCCCAGTCGCTATCCCTATTGACTTCCACAAAATTATCATTGATTTAAAAGATTGCTTTTTCTCCATACCCCTACACCCTCAAGACAAAAAGAGATTCGCCTTTAGTGTTCCTATTGTCAACTGTGTGGGCCCTATGCCCCGCTTTCAATGGAAGGTCCTCCCCCAAGGAATGGCTAATAGTCCTACACTCTGTCAAAAGTTTGTTGCTCAAGTCATTGATCCATTCCGCTCACAATACCCTCATATCTACCTCATCCATTACATGGACGACATCCTCTTGGCCGGACCTAACCATTCTGAAGTCCTCTATTTATCACAATTAATTATAAAAGCCTTAAGGGATCAAGGACTTCAAGTAGCTCCCGATAAAATTCAGTTACAACCCCCCATACCTTTTTAGGCTTTGAACTATTTCCCTATAAGGTAAAAACACAGAAACTCACCATTAGGACAGGACACTTACAAACTTTAAATGATTTCCAGAAGCTTTTAGGAGACATAAATTGGCTACGTCCTTACCTCCATATTACTACAGGAGACCTTAAACCTCTATTTGATATTTTAAAGGGGGATTCTGACCCCACGTCAAGCAGAAGCCTCACCCCTGAGGCTCAGGCTGCTATCGATAAAGTTTCCACAGCTATCCAGCAACAAGGAGTTTCTTATTATGATCCCACAAAACCTCTGCTCCTAATATTGTTTCCTTCCACTTTTACCCCTACTGGAATTCTTTGGCAACAAGGACCTCTGTATTGGATACATCTCCCTGCCTCTCCCTCAAAAATCCTCACTACGTACCCTTCCCTTATGGCAGCCTTAATCATAGAAGGAAGAACAGCCACCCGAAAACTCTTTGGGAAAGACCCTTCATCCATTGTCACTCCCTATGCAGAAAAACAAATAGAATGGCTTATGCAGAATGAGGACTCTTGGGCACTGGCCTGCATTGGCTTTCTGGGAACATTCTCATGCCATCTTCCCTCCGATAAGCTACTTCAATTTTTACAAACAACTCCACTTGTATTCCCCAAGGTTACTTCTTCCCGGCCTATTCCAAATGCCTTGCTGGTCTTTACTGATGGCTCCTCCACAGGTCTTGCAGCCATCCATTCCTCTAGAGACCAAAAAACTCTCCAGACACCTTTTAAGTCCGCACAGCTTGTGGAGCTATACGCTGTTCTGCAGGTGTTTACAGATCTCTCAGATCAGACCTTTAATCTATATACTGACAGCTCTTACGTTGCCCACTCTGTACCTCTTTTAGAAACTACTCCCTATATCAAACCTTCTACTAATGCATCTCCTTTATTCTGCGACATACAAAAGCTGATACTAACACGGAGACATCCCTTTTTTATAGGACATATAAGAGCCCATTCCAATTTGCCAGGACCCCTAGCTGAAGGAAACAATACTGTTGATCAACTTACAAGATTAGTGGCTCATGTATCTACCTCTACCCCCCTCACCCAAGCACAAGAAGCCCATAAGTTACACCACCTAAATGCTCAAACCCTTCGTCTTCATTTAAAATCACTAGAGAGCAAGCTAGAGCCATTGTAAAAAACTGTCATAATTGTGTCATGTTTCTCCCTGAGCCTCATTTGGGAGTCAATCCCAGGGGGCTTACCCCCGGAGAGCTATGGCAGATGGATATCACTCACATCCTCTCCTTCGGTAGTCTAAAGTATGTTCATGTTACCATTGACACATTCAGTGGTTTTATTTTTGCCTCTCTACAGAGTGGTGAGGCTGCCAAACATGTCATCTCTCACGTCCTCCAGTGCCTCACTGTGCTAGGAGTTCCTAAATGTATAAAAACAGACAATGGTCCTGGGTATACTGCTAAAAACTTTAAAGAATTTTGCCATTGCCTCCAAATAAAACATCTCACTGGCATTCCGTATAATCCCCAGGGACAGGGGATTGTAGAGAGAGCTCATCAAAAAATTAAAAACCAAGTTTCTAAGCAAAAACAATCTTCCACAGAGCTAATTACTATAAAAATCCTAAAAATCTTCTCAATCATGCATTGTTCGTCCTCAACTTCTTATCAGTAGACGAGCAAGGCAAGTCTGCAGCAGACAGACTATGGCATCCAGCCACCAAAGATACTTACGCTCAAGTCCTATGGAAGGACCCCCTAACTAATCAGTGGCGCGGACCCCATCCAGTACTCATATGGGGAAAAGGACACGCATGCGTCTATGATCAAGAACATCAATCAGCCAGATGGCTACCCGAAAGGCTCATCAAATGTGTTAATAACACCACATCCAGGGAAGACACACCCTGAGAATTCCCTCCCTTTTGCTTTACAGAAAAATGCTGCTACTACTGCTTCTGCTCTGGCCTCCTCTCGTCCTTAGCACCCCCAAACAGCCATCTCCTCATCAGCTTTTCAACTTCACCTGGCAAGTTATTAATGAAGCGGGAGATGTTGTCCATTCCATCTCAAGCGTGAGTTCATCCACCCCCTGGCCCACCTTAACCCCTGACTTGTGCCAGCTTGCTCTTGGTGCCTTAGATTCAGGATGGGGCACCAGCCACTTGCTAGCCCCCTCCTCTCCAGCACCCCCTCAGTGCCTCAGTGTCGCTACCTGTGGAGTCCTTGGATATTGTGCTAACAGTGTGCGGCGCTATGAATTAACTAAAGGCCTCTCCAACTCAACCCGAGACTGGAGGAGTCGCGCCATCCAAGGATTTTATGTCTGCCCCGGACTTCATAGAGATCGAAGTCTCAATTATAAATGTGGTTACCAGTCAGACTATTATTGTGCCTCATGGGGCTGTGAAACCACCGGAGACACCTATTGGCACCCTTCTTCCAGTTGGGATTATATAATTGTCAAAGGCGCCCGATCCTCCTTGCCACCTCGAGAAAACTTTACGTCCTGGAACACTCCGCTCTCCATTACCTTTACTGAGAAAGGCAAAAAACAAGACTGGACCACCCGAGGTTACGAGTGGGGGCTCCGTCTGTATGCGGACGGCCACGACACTGGACTCCGCTTCAAGGTTAAACTTATTAAGACTCCTCCTAGCACCACTCATGTGGCAGCAGGTCCCAACAAAGTACTTAGTGCTGGGAGCTCAAACCGCTTAGCCCCTCTCCCCCCAACCCTTAACAATACCACCCTCTTCTGAACAAACTCTCCTCAACATGCTTAAAGAATCGTGGAACTTACTCAACTCCACGCAGCCCGACACAGCCTCTAATTGTTGGCTTTGCTTCCACTCCTCTCCACCATTCTATGAGGGTGTAGCAGTTCTTGCTAACCTTGTGCCTACCAACAACACCCAAGACATGTTTAGATTTCAAGCCTCTCACAAAGAAGGATTAACCCTGACTCAGTTATCAGGGATAGGAACATGTGTTCATAGCCAATTTGTTAACCCACCCCAGGAAATCATGCCGTTATGCAATCAAACCTTCACTCCCTCTCCCTATGACTCCTATATACTTGCTCCTAATGGGACATATTTTGCCTGTGCCACTGGCCTTACTGCTCATATTTCTGTCCAAGCATTGTCTACTCACCATGATTTTTGTGTTCTAGTTCAATTAATCCCCAAGATTGACATCTACTCAGCAGACCAGTTCTTCCCTCTCCTAGGTGAAGACTCCAGCCGTCGGATCAAGAGAGAACCTATCGCTGCCGCCACCCTAGCCCTTGTCATTGGCCTTGGTGCTGTGGGCACTGGAACAGGCATTGCCTCCCTTATTGTTTCTGACCAACAGTACAATAGACTCGCTGCGGCCATAGATGCAGATTTAACTGAGATTCAAAAAGGCATTACAGCACTCACTGAGTCACTCCAGTCACTAGCTGAAGTAGTTCTCCAGAATAGACGAGGCTTAGATCTTCTCCTCCTCCAACAAGGAGGCCTCTGTGCAGCTCTCAAGGAGGAATGCTGCTTCTATGCAGATAAAACAGGCATAGTAGAAGACAGCATGAAAAGAGTCAAAGATAGCTTAGAGAAACGCAAAAAAGAAAGAGAGCAAAATGAAAGTTGGTATCAGAACTGGTTCTCCACCTCTCCCTTTCTAACCACCTTACTCCCCTCTATTCTTGGCCCCTTACTTGGACTCCTTCTGCTTATTTCATTTGGCCCTTGGGCCCTACGGAAGCTCACACAGTTCGTAAAGGATCAAATAGATGATCTACGAACCAAGCCTATCCAAGTCCACTATCATCGCCTGGACCTCACCGAGCGGGGGCTAGATGACTACAATGGTATCTGCCCAAATGACACCCCTGTCTTTTGAGACGCTAGAACCTACCAAGCAGCCTCAAAGCGTCAAGATCCTGAGAGCCCATGGCGAGAATGTGTGTAACAGAGCCTATGTGCCAAAAACTACGCAGATTTGGCTTTCAGTGCGGGAAAAATAGTCAAAGACGGGTAAGATCTAGCAAGTACAATAGCAACCTAAGACAGAGACTAAGCCTTAGCTGCTTAAGTTCCTCCATGACGGGTAAGCATTGTACCTCTGTTGGACAACCTAAGGCAGACATTTTCCCGAAAGCCCAAATCCTGCGATGCACACAAAGCCTGCCCGCTGCAGCCACACGCAGCCTAAGACCGGCCTCAGTTTCCGCCCCTCAAAATATAAAAGTAAGGGGGAACTGTCAGGGGCTGTTGTCATTTGTGATACCATGTTGTGAGAGCTCCTCCATTTTCTATACTCACCACAAACTTCTACCCTCTCCCTCTCTTTCCTTCTTCCCCCCCTCTCTGCTAGAGCATGAGAACAAGGAAGTTAGGCAGTGGAAAATTACCTGACCTTCGCCAGTAGAAAAACACCAGCCATTTTGTTTTAAAGACTCCATCTTGTTGTTTACTTCTTCTTAGCCATTTCCCCGCCACAACTTCCCGCCAGTACAGCTGTGCATGTGCACCACTCAGTGTGAGATTGGACTCTGTAAGATCGCCTCATTATCATAATAGGCAACCAATCAGAGATTGCCACACTACGCCACACCCGCTCCTCCTCTATATAAGCAGTGTTTGCTTCCTCAATAAAGAGAGCTTGACAAAACACTGCAAGCTCTCTGTGTCATTTTGTCTCATCCCATTTCATAGGTGGTCGCGGCTCTCCTCGGGGTCTTTCCACGTCTTAAGAAGCCCTCGCTGGCGAGGACAGTCCAAGTTGCTGCTGTCCGTGTGAGAGGTGAAAGCCCAGGTACTTATCTTTCTCTAGCAGGTTTCGGCCTTCTTTGAATCTTTATATCTAGCTTAGCTTTAACTGGAGGAGTCTCTCTGTTTCCTTAAGGCATTCATCCCTTGTGGGTCCTGAGAGAAGATGGTTGTAAGTGGTCTGGGTGTCGGCTCCTTGTGACTACCCAAATGGCTTTGCCAATTATCTGTCTATTTAGAGATCCCTCAAATGGCCATCCAACCTCAAAGGAGACCTAATCTATTTCACAATACATCCAGAGTTTCTCAGGACTAAGTCTGACACCATAATTATCTTTAAAACCCTTCTTGAAGTTCTCAAGCATGCTCTCTAACGGGGTATTCTTACCTTGTTGACCATTCATAACTCTCTGCCTAAACTCAAACAAAAAGGATTATTTAGGTTGGGGAAATGAGGTAGAAAAATGATGTAGTTATATTGGTTACATGCTTCATCCATCTCCGGCTGCTCTCCCTCTGGAGATATTTCATGCACCTCTTGGCATTCGTGGGACTGTATCATTCCCTGTCAGGATCCCTCCAAGGAGGGCCACCCTTAACCATATGAGGATTGCCACAGAACCACAGATCAGGGATCACACTCACTTTGTAACCAGGCCACGTCTTACACATTCACCATTCACTATTTTCACCACACTTGCTTCCACCCTGTGCCCTTTTTCCTTGGGTCATGGTTTCACCCCCAGTTGGGTCTACTTGGGTGTCTCTGGGAGGTGATCTGGCTCCCTTTCTGTCTCTTAAGACAGGTCTACCTTTAACCCGGATTCTTACCAGTCAGTTGGGTGAAGGCTCCCCACTGGTTCTCACATCTCACTGGGTTCTGTTGTGCATTCAGGTTACATCTCCAATATGTCAGGAGGGAAAATTCCCTATGGAACAATTGTCCACTGGCACCAGGTGAAATCACGTCTTCTGGCATCCTGGAGACAGACTCCCAGTGACAAAGGAGGTGAATACACCATCTCCAAATGCTGGATGAGCCCCCAGGAAATGTTACAGGAACTGTGGAAGCTATGAACAAGGAGTTAGGACACCAAGATGTTTGGTGAGAAGCACTTTATTAGTGCCAGCACTGGCTAAGCCTTTGGATATGAATCCACTGAGACAGCACTAATAAACTTCTTGCCAACTGTCTCGGTGTCCCAACTCCTTGTTCATAGTTACCACAGTTCCTGTAAGAGTGGGGCCAACTGGAGGGGGCTGCATCATTCCTGGCTGAGAAATTGCAGGCCTGGGGCTGCCTCAGACCTGATACCTTTGATTCAAGGGGCAGAGCACAGCCTAGTGCCCAGCATTTCCACATTTGGGGAAGGCAGTGACAGGTGGCCTGTCCCTTCAGGGACATTCTTTTGCCCCATGTCCTGCTTGGTGGCAGATATAGCACTTGTAGAGCCATACATGTATGTATTTGGGGTACCAGTGAACTGCCCTCAGCCCTGTAGGGCTGCTATCATCTGGGCATGCTTAACCTTGCTTTTCCATTCTTCCAGTTGGTGCCTCACCTTCATCTTCCTTTCCTTCTCCTGAACCCTGCCTTCTGCAACTTGCTCTCAGTTGTAAAACCTGAGGTTGCTGTGGTAATCCTGTCATCTATGGTGGTCCCAGAGTACTGAACCACCTTTGGTAGTTTCCTCCTAATTCCTGGTGCTGACTGTGTTAGAAATCTGTCTTTTAGGATGGCCCTACCCTCACATTAGTCCAGGCCCAGATTGGTATTTCTGAGTGCCTCTTTAAGCCTCTCTAGAAAGGCAGCTGGGTTCTCAGCAGGCTGTTGGGTCACAGCATAGACTTACATATAACTGATGACCTGCCTGCAGCTTTAAGGTCAGCCTTTATGCGAATAAAATAATGGCCCTGATCAGACTTATTATAGTCCAATCCGTGATGTATGGAGGGGATAATTGTGTCCCCTATGGAATAATTAGGATCTTTGGTATAATCCAATTGCAAATTGCATTGCCTCCCAAGTCACTCTCTCTAGTTCTGCATCCATGAGAGTCTGAGTCAGGATGATCTGGACATCTCTCCAAGTCAGATTATAGGCACCTGTTGTTACATGTTGCCAATTCTCTACATAAGTCTCAAAATTGTCAGTGTAGCTTCCCAGATGGATTTTAAGTTAGTTGTTTAAGTTCTGTGAGAGAGAAGGGCTTAAGTATAGCTGGGGGCTGAATTCCCCTGTTGCCTCCAAAAGGGGGCAGACCCTCTGTGGAGGAAATGGCTGCTGCCCCATAGCTGGGAGGCCCTCAAAATGAGGAGGACATCTGGAGGCAGAAGGGGAACCTGGAATTTTGGGAGATTTAGGGGTATCAGGGTGTTTGGGGGCTGAGGATCCCAGGTGGTTGCAGTCTGGTGCAAGGGGCCAAGGGTATGGGGGCAAAATAAGATAGAATAGAGGGTTCTCTGAGGGCATTGGTTTGTTTGGACCACTGCCCTCTATAGGAGGCTTAGGTTCTGGGTGTTGCCCCCATGGAGGGCATTGGCTTGTTTAGACCTCTACCCTCTATAGAAGGCTTAGGTTCCAGGGTTTCTAGGAAGAGTCCTGAGGAGAGTAGAGCCAGCATTGTTAGTTTGCATTTGTGAAGTAGATACCCATACTATGGAGGAAAAAAGAGACCTGGATATAAGGAACCTCTGGTCATTTACCCTATCATTTGCAGAATAGATCTAATTGCAATATGGTGTTAAAATTTAGGATCCCTTATGATGGCCAAGTTTCCCCATTGGGTGGTTTGTAATCACAGAGAATCAATTGTTGGTTCTCCATCTAGAATGAATGGGAAGAAGGACTAGTGAGTAAAGATATCTTGATGTGTTAGGTTCATGCTCAGTGGTCAAGTGTACATCTAGCACGAGACAGTGCTCCAGATAGATGTCTATATCTGACACAGTCATGAAAGACAGTGAAATGGTATATTTTCACTGCCATCAGTTCCTGTGTATCTAAATCCAGCCTTAAGGGGAAGCCCTGGCATTCAATTACCAAGGCTCAACCATCGAAGCTGGAGAGTCCAAGCAGCACCTTTCAGAGACCCTGGGAGGGTGTGGGGCATAGGTTGTGGCCATTAAAAAAATATGGCATATCCTACTCCTTGCTGAAGGGACATCTTCAAGTGGCAATGCTCCTGGCTCCAGGATTTCCTAGTGACCTCACACATTAAGCAGTAGAATTGCATTTAGTGGTTTTTATCTGTGACTTATTACCCTTATAACAAGGGACAGGGGTTGGAGCAATTCCAGTAATATGCAGGGAAATAGGAGAATAGGATACTAGGAGAGTAATCCTCCAGCAGACTTTGATGTCTATACCTGCTGGATCTCTGTTGAACAAAGTTTTGGCAGCAGCTACAGGTGCCAAGATAAAGGAGGAAGGAGAGGAGGGAGGCAGCTCTCAGTGAGCTCCCAGAATGAGCAAAAGGCATAAAGGTTAGATTTTGCCCAGACAAGCCTCCTGGAGGTCTGAAAGCCCCTTCAGGGACCAAGATGAAGAGAACTGTGTCAAGCTCTGGACCTAGATATACCAATCAATTAGTTGAGAAAGATCATCTCCAGTCACCAAAACGCTAAGGCAGCCATGAGAAAAATAAGCTTCTGTGATGAGGAAGAGGTTTTGTTTCTAGGCTATGTTGTTCACACAGATGCCTGCATAGGCAGGTAAGGTGGGTTCATGATGGGAAGTTTGAGTTAAGTTAGACTTGCAGATCCCATCAAGAGTAAACATCTCTATTCCCCTCTAAATGGAAAATAGAGCAGACTTGACAATAGAAATAATCCCGAACAGTAAAGGGACAGAGGGCCATGGAATCAAGGTGAGTGAGAGGGCTCTTAGCTCCCACAGGGGCCTGTCAGTGAAGAAGAGAGTAAGGGGAGGATACTCAGGCCATTCTGGGTGACATTCCTGAAGACCCAGTGATGACCTGATTCCTAGGGAGGGTTCCCTGCAAGTTGAGCACAAGTTGGTACTAACTCTGGCTGGGTCTGGTGGACATCTGTGGCCAAGGGGATCATGAGAAGAGGGTATCCAGGAGACTCCCCCCAAACAGGTCAGAGGGAAGTCTATAATGGAAGTCATGATCAGTGACCATCCTATTAACTTTTAACTGTCATCCCATGCCTGAGTGTTTGATAGTGATGATAAGGGTTTGATTAGCCAAAATACAGACAACAAAAAAAGTGAGAAGAAAAAGAAAATTGGCAAGTAGGAGAAATTCGAGAACACAGAAAAGGAAGTCTCTTGCAAGGACATATTAAATACTGCATGGGGATGTAATACCGGGTTGAAACTGGGTATTTTTACAGTGTGCCTCCATTGCGTAGAAGTTGTTTTGCAAGTCATCATGGTGCCTAAGGCAGGATTTCCCCATCTGCCATCAACTTCTCCTGTCACAGGAACCTTCTTACTGTGAACATCCTAAAGGGATTTAAGTGATCAACCTGTGCCCACAGGTTGTGACTGTTTTGTCTGAGAGACAGAGAAGGCAGGGTAGGATTCCCAGGGAATAGGTAGGTAGGTAGTGCCTCCAGCCCGGGATGAGGTGCATGCAGCTTACAATGAGCAGTGATCTGAGTCATGGCACCAAATATATTACCAGGCTGACTTTGTTCTCCTTGGTTCTTGTCCCAGCTGTAACAAAGAATTGAAAGGTAGAGACACAACAGCAAATCAGAGTGAATGTTTTATTTGAGAACACACCAAGGAAGGAGTGGGCCAGAGTCAAGGCAGACAAAGGCCCTGATCTGTTAGGCAGGAGGCTTTTATATTACCTTCTGGCTGAGAGGTGTCACTTTGACTGACAAGGTGGGGTTATTTGATTTACAGGTCCATCTATATAGCCATACTGCTCAGCGAGCATGTCCTTCACTATGATGAGGTATGATTAGGGCAGTTCTTAGTTCTGTTGGACTGTGCCCACATTGAGACCTGGTTGGGACTGGTTTGGCCTGGTCCTGATAGGCAGGAAGTTATCTCCCTGCAAAGCATTTGTTGTCTTCACATGGTACCCTCTACCTGGGTAGAGGTTGGGTGTTTTTTTCTTTGAACCTTATCTTTCCCTTCCCCAGCTGCTCGTGTCTATCTTTCTACCTAACATTCCTAACAAGATCAATAACATAGCTACTGAAAATGAGTTTGGAGATGAAATTTATGAAGTTAAGAAAAGTATGAAAAGGCACTACTAAGCTTCATCAGAGATGATGTCAGAGAAAATGGCAGAGTAAGGAATTTCAAGACTCTGCCTTTCAATAAAAGTAATAACAAATTGGCAACAGCCCCTGTCAGAATCAAACTTTTCAGTCTGTGGAAGCTAGCCAACAGCTGCGGCAAGCAGGAGACTGCTCAATAATAATAAAAAGAAAAAACCTGGATGAATCTGAATAAGACTATTGCCTAACTCAGAATCTTGCAGTGATGGAGTGGCTCCCTAGGAGGACATATCCAGAAAACATTTACAATTAAATGTATTAGTTAATGCTGCCTGGGGCAATGGATAACAGTTGGGGGAAAACAATAACCAAAAAACTTGGAAGGTAAGGCTTAGAATGAGAAGCCTTGGGCAATCAGGGCTTTGAAAAGCTCAGAAATATTCCTAGGAATGTAGAATGCCACAGACATGGCCAGTGTTTTTCACATGCTCAGGAAAGATGTGGGAAGGCCCTAAGTGGTCACCGCTGACTAACCTTTAAGTTCTGTGCAAGTACACCATGAAAGATAAAGCACATCATAAACTCTCTGGCTAAGTGTTGAACTTATAGTTTATAGTGAATAAACAACCAGAGATCAACTGAACAGACTGGGAGATGTTTTTTGGTTTCACATATTTAAGGAAACCTCTGTCAAATCATTAGCTATTAATCTAATGGAGCATAGACCAGTATCTACAGAGGACAAAGAATACAGACATTGCAAAATTAGTTATGAAAAATCACTAAACATATAAGCCAAGTAATAACACCCAGAACAAACAGCAGTAAATCCGGGGATGGAGGTGTTTGGCAGAAAAATAGACATGAGTGGGGTGTAGGGAGAACAAAGCCAGTAAAGCCCACTGAAAGGGGCTCAAAGATTTAACCAGATAAAACTAGAAAGCCAGAAAGGACTCAAAGAGTTAGTGAATTAATTAGTTGAAGTTCCAAAGGCCAGGAGTAACTTGGAATGTCTGGATATTCCCCATATAAAGAAAAGTATTTGAGTGCAGCCCATGTCTTCATTGTATCAATTAGATCATACCATTATAAAATCTACTTGGCTTGCTAAAAGGCCCAGTTTATTCTTTAACTTAACCTATATTTTGTTTTTTTCCTCTTCCTTCAGCCCCTAATCAAGTAACTTTGTAACCAGGGCCGGAGAAAGACCTCAAAAGTGTAAATAAACCTATATGGACAAAGAATGCTGAGATCCTGGTCAATATAGTCACCTAAATAACCCTATTCTTAAGAAAAACTTTGAAAGAATTATGAATCACCTGTATACATCATGCCTTATGCTGACCCTTACCCAAAAGGCCCTATAAAACCCCAGACCTTGCACCCTTAAGCATGCCTCCTCTCTGAGGTTGCCCACACTTGCCTTTCTTTAAGTGTGTCACTCTCTCTGTCTTACTTCAGATAAGTAGGGAAGGGCTACTGCGCTCTGATGTGGGGCTTACAATTTCTCATCACCTGGGTAACCTGGACAGGACTGCAGGTGTAGAATCATGCTCCTTAGCCTGCCTGAAAATCTCTTTTCTTTGCCTTTGGGAAGTTCTCAGAATATAATCTCACTCTTTCCAGTGGTCTCTTGCTCCCCCAGATTCTGTGGTGGTAGGGAGTTAGTTCCAACACCATGCAGAACCAAGCAGACACTGGGTTCCAGGTGACCCTGGCTTTAGGAGTTGGCAAGGGATTATACCCTATGCAAAGCAGCAGTTACATGAGTTTCCTTCTCCTCCATCTGTTTTCCCTTCCTCTCTGCTTTATTCAAGTAAACCAGCCTTTGTCTATCTTGACTATGGCCCACTCCTCCTTTAGAGTGTATTTGAATAAAACTCATTTTGCTTCTCTAATGTGTCTCTGCCCTTCAATTTTTTTGTTGCAGCCAGTACAAGAACTCAGAAGAACAAACTTAACCTCCAGCAGAGGGAGAATAAAATTTTCAGGATTACCACATTTCAATATATAAAATATCCAATTTCTGATAAAAAGTAGAAGGCATGGAAATAAAGAAAATATGGACCATACAAAGAGAAAAAAAGCAGTTAATAGAAACTTTCCCAAGGAAGGCTTGATTTGGACTTACTATCAGCTTTAAAGCAGCTATTTTAAATATGTTCAAACATCTAAGTAAACCCTATCCAAAGAACTAAAGGAAATCATGAAGATGTCTTATAAAATACAGAATATCAATAAATGGAGATGGTGAATAAAGTATAAATAGGGAAATCACAGCAGAAATTTTAAGTAAATATTATGGAATCAAAAAGTATAATAACTCAAAAATATTTATCATAAACTGATTTTCTGCATGAAGGCCAATGCCACTCAATGGGGAAAGAGTAACATTTTAATAAATAGTGCTGGAATAACTGTATATCACACACAAAACAATTATTTTGGACCCCTATCTCAAAAGATTTTTAAATAATTACTTAAAATAGATCAAAGACTAAACATACTAGCTAAAACTATAAAACTGTTAGAAGAAAAGACAAAAGTAAATCTTTGTAACCTTGGATTAGGCTATAGTCTCATAAATTGACACCACAGGTACAAGCAACAAAAGAAAATAATAGGTAAGTGAGCATTTATCAAAATTAAAAATTTTGATGCATCAAAAGTCACCATCAAGAAAGTGAAAAGACTATGTACATATTGGTAATATTTTCAAAGATTTATCTGATAACAGTCTAGTGCCCAGAATATATATACATATATATAATCATTAAAACTTAGCAACAAAAACATCAACTTAAAAATGAGCAAATTAATTATCTAGACATTTATCGAAAATAGGCAAATAGTCAATAAGAATACGAATAGATGTTTGACATCATTAATCATTAGGAAAATACAAATCAAACCTGCAATGAGATACCACTTTACACTCACTGGGATAAGTAGAATCAACAAGCAGAAAATAGCAAGTTCCCACAAGGATGTGGAGAAATTGGAACCCTCACATATTGCTGGTGAGAATGTAAAATATAGCTGATGTGGAAAGCTATTTGCCTTTTCTTCAAAAAGTTGAACAGAGGTCCCCTATCACCCAGCACTTCTACTCCTAGATGTGTACTCGATAAAATATGTTCCTGAAAAACTTGTACATAAATGCTCACAGTTCCATTATTGATATTAGCCAAAAAGTGGAAACCACCCAAATATCCATCAACCAGTAAATGGATAAACAAAATGTAGTGTATTCATACAATTGAATATTAGTCTGTCATAAAAGTTACTGAAGTACTGAAACTTGCTACAACATGGAGGAAACTTTAAAAGTTTAGGTTATGTTAAAGTAGCTAGATTAAAAAGGCCACATATTGTACGGTGACATTTTCAGAATAGTCAAATGTATAGAGACAGGAAGTAGATTAGTTGTATCCAATGTCTATGGGTGGTACAAGCGCTGGGGAAAATAAGAAGTGAATGCTTAATGAACACAGAATTTATTTGGGGAGTGATAAAATATTCTGGCACTAGGTAATGGTGATGGTTGCCCCACATTATAAATGAATATACTAAAAAATTACTGGGCTTTATGCTTTAAAATAGCTAAAATGGTAAATTGTCACTTATGTAAGTTTTCCTTTAATTAAAAACAGTTAATTAGAAAAATAGGATCTGCTCTATTATTGATGAAGTAATTTATCTTTGAACTTTCCATATTAACATGAAATTATTAATTAATAAAAGGACTTGTAATTTATATATATATAACATATGTGTTATATATATATTATTTATATATTTTTGAGTCTTTGAAAAAAGCACTCCCAGCACCATGAATAAATAATAGAAATTGAGATGCTACTAATATGACTTCTAAGGAAAATTTTTATGTTTAATCATAAATGAAGCTCATTATTTTACAAGTAAAAAAATTAAGATAACTCAGAAAGTTTAAAAACAAGACTGTGCCCATCCATTAAATGCAAGATAATAAAAAATTTGTCATTTATGACAAATTTAAGGTGGTCTTATGCAAACTGATATTTTGAAGAGTACTTCATTTTCAAGTGTTTTCAGAAATCATTGATCAAATGTGAAATCTGTAAACTTTATTAGAAAGTTTATAAATACAGAGAAAATATAAAAATTTTACTGTTTTTTTCTGTATGTGTGTAGTATGTGTATATATTTGGGGAATTAGGGGTGTTTTGTGTGTTAATGTATTCACATCATAATGCAAATAGATAATTTGTCTCTCTCAGATGTATATTATATTTTATATATTGTTTAAAATATATGCTCTAGTTTCTAACTTTAATTTCCTCAATGTTAATTTCTTTTTTCTAGCAGGATATGCAAAATGCTTTCAGTTTTCTGCTTTTATAATAACATTGTACTTAAAGATTGATGACAATTTCTCTCACATTTCCATTTAATCATAAAGTGAGGTAAAGGCATATGAATACCTTATAAAATTTAGCACAAATTGTAGTTTTCTACTAAAAGTTATGGGAATTCCCTTGTAACACCAGGGGGAAAATGTTCCCTGCCTGGGGCAAATAAACCTTTGAAGCCAAAATCAGTCAAAGGGAGAGATAAAGTGGGAGAAACCCATTCATTGCTTACAAGCAGTCATCTACTCCTGCTCACCCATGTATCTCATGACCCAGCTGCCAAAAAGACCCCACCAAACCTCTCCAGTCAGGCTCCATGTGTGTGCTTGCTCCCCACCCCTTTTGTAATCACCTAATGATATGGACATGGACTGCTACTGTTTACCCCTTGGAAACTCCTGTTGATATGGACATGCAATAAGGCCAGATTCTGGAAATACTGCAATTTTACCCACATCCCTGAATCATAAAGTCATAGAATGTTTGAGGTGGTAAAGGATCATAAATATCTTGTGGTAATCGGAATGCTCTTATGCTATAGATGAGAAAACAAGCAATAAAGAGCCAATGTCATTGAGACAGGGACTGTGGGTGTAGTCAGAGTAGGGGGAGGGCCTCTGGAAAAAGCAAAGCAGAATATTTGCTGTCAGAGCAATGTAACTACATGCAAGGAAACCCTCTACCAAAACTCTGTGTTAAACATTAAGCTCTAGGTTTATTCTTCAATAAGATCAGTGGGTGTTCCCCAGATAAAGAAGAGTAGCCCATGTTGTTATGCAAACCACTTGTAAGATTCACTTTAGCATGCTAAAAGGCCCAGGCCTATGTGCTGTCTTTCTTCTTTCAGATGTAATGGGGTGGTTTTGCAAACTGGGCAACTAATTTAGCATGCAAACCCAGCTGTAAACAACATATTGAAAAGCAGCAAAGATTCCACCTTAAAGATAAGGTTGCATTTTAACACCCAGGAAGTTTGGGAAGCAGGATTCTTAACTTACTCTTTAGCAAACAGTCAATACCTCAGCCCACCTTGGGAGCTGGGCAGGCTGCCTTTTGATATGCTCCTAGACCAGGACACAGGTGTTCCAGAGAGAGCTGGGGTGGGGGGAGGCGGAATTCCTTGTTTTAAGTTAATTTGGGGTTTTCAGACACACGTGGCCAGTCTACATCCCTAAACCTTTTTTTCATGTTCTCGAAAAATCCTCATCTGTCTATAAAACCCCTAGACAACCACCACACCAGGCTCTTTCCCCCTCCTGGCATGAGCCAGGAGCTCTGTCCTTTCACTTTAAATCTAAATAAAAGCCTGTACCTTGCTCTCCTACCTTGAGTGTTTATGAAGCTCATTCTTCGACTTCGTGAACAGGAACTCCGGCATCATCATCTGACTCATAGAAGTTTTCAGCTTTATCATAAGGCTTTTGTCAACCTTTACACAAAACAGTTTCTACAAATACTATTTACTACAACGTGAGTCTCATGACTCTTATGGTTAGGAGGTTGTGAGGAATAAGACCATACATAGCTTCTTGATCAACACAGACCTTAGTTATATTTTTGCTCAAAGGTTTATTAGATGTGCATTCTAGGGCAATTTGCAGGAACTTTTAGAAGTCCACTCTTCCCATTTCGAAACTGGGGTAACAGTAGTGTTTCATTGTGTGGTTATGATGCTGGGGTTCTTGTTCACGAAGCTGAAGAATGAGCTTAGCAAACAGTCAAGGTAGGAGAGCAAGGTACAGGCTTTTATTTAGAAATAAAGTGAAAGGACAGAGCTCCTGGCTCAAGCCAGGAGGGGACAACAGAGTCCCATGTGGTGCGTTGTCTAGGGGTTTTATAGGCAGATGAGGATTTTTTGAGAACATAAAAAAAGCTTAGGGGTGTGGACTTATTAAGCCGTCCTAGAATATTTACAAGTAACTTGATACAAGTAACCTCCTGCTCTGTTAATTTCTCCCTGAGGTTCCAGCATCTTGGTCTGGGGGCATATGAAACAAGGCCACCTGCTCAGCCTGACCCTAAGGAGGGCTGAGGCATTGTTTGCTAAAGAGTAAGTTAAGTACAATCTTATCTTTAAGGTGGAATCTTTCTTGCCTTTTATTATGTTGTTTACAGCTGGGTCTGCATGCTAAATTAGTTGCCCAGTTTGCAAAACTACTCCATCAGATCTGAAAGAGGAAAGACAGCACATAGGCCTAGGCCTTTTAGCATGCTAAAGTCAATCTTACAAATGATTAGCATCATAAAAACATAGACTACTCTTCTTTATCTGGGGAATATTAACTGATCTTACTGAAGAATGAACCTAGAGCTTAATGTTTAACACACAGTTTTGGTAGAGGGTTTCCTTGCATGTAGTTACATTGCTCTGACTGCAAATATCCTGCCTTGCTTTTTCCAGAGGCCCTCCCCCTACTCTGACTACACCCACAGTCCCTGTCTCAGTTATTTTGGAGATTATGACAGATAATGCAGGTAAAGCCCTTGTCACTTATCAGAGCTTCATTTAGTGGGAGCTAGTATTTCATAATTTCCCATACTACTGGTACATTCATAATTCTTTTTATCCAATGATTTATAAAATAATGTTGACCTCAGGGTTTATAGCCTATGTCTTTGTTTAGGGTTGCATTAACACTGGAACATTAACATTGTACTACTGAACTCTCTTCCATGGGAAAGATCAATTATTGTTAAGGTCTGGTACTAAATTTCTGGCAGACGTTCCTTATGTTCTCATAATTGATTGTATTATACTTTATCAGATATAACCAATATCGAGGTCCCCTTATAAGGAAAAAATGCTCACCCACATTCAAGTTGCATCCTTAAAGTCTAGAAGTAGTCAGGTAATTTAAGGACTTTATGATTCAGGGATGTGGGTAAAATTGCAAACACAACTAGCTGAACTGATGGAGCCGGCCATCAGTAATCGAACAGTACCCAAAGGGGGTAGAGAGAGGATCAAGGAAAAAAAGAAGAAGGAAAAGACTCGGGAGGGCAAACTGTCAATGCAGCTACATTAAGCTTTATTTTTCCTTAGTATATATGCAATCCCACTATGAAACTATCCAAAGCATATTGACATCACAACAAAAAGCACTTCCTTATCATACAAACAGCTGTTTTCTTAAACAGGTTCCCCATTCTCAGGGCCAAGGAATGGTAACTCTGTTTCCAGACATTCATGTCTCAAAACAGTTTGTACAAGCATAAAAATTGCAGAATAAACAAGTTCTCTCTACAATGTAGAGGAAGTTCATAAAATGGCTTCACTTATGTCAAGCAGTAGCCAAACATGGCTCCCCACACTTAACTTTTTGGATTGTAAATTTTATCATTAAATTTACATGATTACTCTCAAAAGGAACCATTTAAAATTGCATATGGTCTTTCAAAACAGTTCATCTGTTATTTTGAATGAATTTCCTATGTTAATTAAGTAACATCTTTTTTTTCTTAGGCGATATATGGTTACAATACTAAAGGTTTGTAGATATGGTAGCAATCAGGGTTGTGAACAAAGTAGGAAAATAAATAGAATCAAACTTAGGGGCTCTATCCAGTATTAGGGCAGAGATGTACTAGATGCAGTCATCAGAGGATAGGAAATATGAGATAATGAGGCAAAATATTGGGAGGGGATTGAGTTTGTACTCCTTGGTTCTTGTCCCTGTCACAACAAAGAATTGAATGGCAGAGATACAGTAGTGAAGCAGAGTTAAAGTTTTATTTTAATACACACCAAGGGAGGAGTGGGCCAGAGTCAAGGTAGGCAAAGGCCAGTTTACTTGAAAAAAACAGAGGAGAAGGAAAAACAGGGAGGAAAGGGAAGCTCATTGAACTGCAGCTTTGTGTAGGGCATAATCCCTTGCCAACTCCTATAGAGCCAGTGTTACCTGGTATCCAGTGTCCACTTGGATCTGCATGGTGCGGAACTAACTTCCTACCACCACAGGATTTGAGGGAGCCACAGAGCATTGGATAGAGTAAGATTATATCCTGAGAACTTTCTGAAGGCAAAGAAAAGAGATTTTCAGGCAGGCTAAGGAGCATGATTCTAGAGCTTCAGTCCTGTCCAGGTTACCCAGGTGATGGTGTTATGGAAAATACTGAAAAATCCTGAACTTGATCACTGGCAGAAGAAACTAGGGGCACTTGGAGGACTTGGAGTTTTGAGGTTTATTTTCCACTGGTGGGCTCAGAGGGGAGTAATCTCCCAAGGTCTGAGCCCTGAACAAAAGCAAAGGGAGCAATATATATCTTTCTGCTTCTGTATCTGTAACATTCCTACGTGCACAGCAAGCAGGCCAAGGGGGAATGAGTTTAGGGAGTAAGTGCCTGGCAGAGCCAGGAGCGAAGGGGAGAGGGAAGTTAAGGGAGTATTTTTGTTGTTTGTGTTGAGGAGGGGGAGACAGAAGGGAGCCACCTGGGCTAGACTGCTGTCCTTGTAAATTGCTGTCCTTGTAAATTTTTCCCTATCAATGAGAACTTGCAAGGCCAAATCAGAGCTCTCAGCAGCCCCTCCCTACTTATCTGAAGTAGGAAAGAAAGAGTGACACACTGAAAGGTGAGTGTGGGCAACCTCATAAAGGAGACATGCTTAAGGGTGTAGGGTCTGGGGTTTTATAGGTCTTTTTGGGTAAGGGTCAGCATAAGGCATGATGTATACAGGTGATTCATAATTCCTTTGATGTTTTGTCTTAAGAATAGGGTTATTAAGGTGACTGTGTTTGCCTGGATTTCAACATTGTTTCTCTACATAGGTTTATTTACACTTTCAAGGTCTGTCTCCTGCCCTGGTTACAAAGTTACTTTATTAGAGGCTGGAGGAAGAGGGAAAAATGGTATATAGGTTAAGTTAAAGAATAAGCTGGGCCTTTTAGCAGACTAAAGTAAATTTTACAATGCCATGATGAAGCTGATACTGTGAAGACAGGGGCTGCACTAAGGTACTTTTTTTTTACCTGGGGAATATTTGGACACTCTGAAGTTACTTCTGGCCTTTGGAACTTGAACTATTAACTCATTAACTCTGTGAGTCCTTTCTGGATTTCCAGTTTTATCTGGTTAACTCTTTGAGTCTCTTTTAGTGTGCTTTACTGGCTTATTCTCCCTCCACCTGCTCATATCTACTATTCTGCTTAACAAAAATGAAACCACAAACATTTTTAACCATTTTTTTATCTTTGTCACCACTTCAAACCTCCCCAAAATTTTTTCTGGGGGTGTCTAATACTTCCCTTTAAAGAACTTTGCTTTGAAAAGATCACTACAAGGACTGTAAAATAAAAAGCCATACAAATTATAATTCCTGTTCTATGTTCTTCCACTATTCAGTGCCTCCCACAGGTGTAGTAAATACACACATGGTTGCAAGCACATGCATGCATATGCACACACACACACACAAACTGCAAATTCAATATGTTAGCCATTGTTGTTAAATTACTGAATGTACCACCAGTTATGTTGAACTAGAAATTCTTCAAATATTATTTATTTTTTCTTTCAATTATTAATCATTTTTATGGACTTAATTAAAAATATGATCAAGAAAATTGCATTTATTTGTGGTATAAGCACATTTGTGATCACATAACCCAGTATGACCAAGGATGGTGCAGCCCATAGGCATAATAGACAGTAAGGAATATTTCTCAGTGTTTATTTGAAAGTATCCTAATTAGTTTCAAAATCTACTTTTTGAATGACATCTAGCAGATGCAAATTGTAAACAGACATACTGAATTTTAAACATTTACAGCTGACATAGAACAAAAATGATCTGAGGTATCAAGGAGAAAAACTGGTTCCTGATCTGTGTAAAAGAATCTTGACTTTAACAATACATTAGGTGCAAAACCTGGTAATTAAAATTTTGCACAGTTTATGATATAGATCATAAACACAAAAAATGAAGTTCCACTACAGAAAAAATATCTCTACCCTTTCAAAATATGATAATTTTTAAGTATTTTTGTTTTATTATCATGTAATATGTGTTTGTATTAGTTGCAAAATATAGTACACAAAAATGAGAAAACAAAGATAACTCACCACCCCATAATCCCACATGGCTAAAAGAACCACTAATGAGATTATATATATATGCCTTACATACACTTCTGTTGCTATAATTAAATGTATACTATTTTAAAGACTCTTGATACATACTTACCATATGATCTCTAAAAGAACTGTATTTTTCTGAAACCTACAGGCAATATATGTGTCTTTCTTTGCACCTTCACATAACCTGAGTAATTTTTTAAACATCTTCAAATTTGATAGCAAGAAAAAAATATTTTTTTGCCTTTCTTCAATAATCTGTACTTGAACCCACAACTGAATATTGTCAAGACTTAGCCTGAGCATCCTAAATTTTATGAAGAAATTGCATACAATGGAAAACTGCTAGGTACCAGGAATAAATAGATCCAATTCATGTGCTGTGTGACTCATAATTAGTCACTTAACTGCCTTTCACTTCAGTTCTCTCAACAGTAACACAAGACTAATAATCCCTGTTCTGCCTACATATTGCATTGATGTGAGGATCAAATGAATACAGAGTTATCAAAAGGAAGCACCTTGGCAGAATAGTATATCACACATATGTTGCTATAATATCTATTCTCATCAATTCTCATTTTCTTCTTGGCATGAGAAGAGACTAAGCCACAACTCTAATGGATGAGAGTGCTGTGTCCAAGAACCTGAAAGATGGTGAAGTTAATCAGCTTTCCCAAAGCTACCTATCAGAACACTGACAGCTGGTATTGGCATTTAATATTTTTAACTCCATTCTTTCCCTCAGCTCAGCAGACCATTATCCACACCTGTCTCTAATCCAAAAATAAACAATAAAAGCAAGACTAGAAGCAGACTATAAAATGAAGAAACCAATTACATAATAATTCATATCAATTTTATCAGTTGAATAGCAATAAAATTAGTGGTCAAGAGTGAGGAAAAAAATCATCACACACCCACATTTGAGCAAGCAATTCTTTTTATGGCAGTGAGTTTTATAGCCATAAAAAAGATATGGTTTCCTGAAATATCATTATTCTTTATTGAAAATCTTTTAAATGTAAAAAAACCCTCAAAATTTAACTGAAACACCACTTTGCTTCAGAAAATAAAACTACAGCTGCAGACAAATTATAGTAAGACCTGGTGAGATCATGGATATATACATATCCACACCGATATGTTTTTCATTGTGTTAGCTAATAAATACCTAATCTAGACATTAGGATATCTGATGAATAAATTTATTACAAAATAAATTTTGGTAAAAAGCCCATACTCATTAGCGTGTGATTAGTTCCCAATAATTATATCAATTATGAGATGACATCCAAATCAGCTTTGTGCATTGTGAGGTATTCTTATATCAGCTTCCTCAGAAGGCCATTGTGATTGAAGAGTGGAAGGAAAAATTAAGAACACATCCACAACAACATTGCAGGAGAATTCTTTTCACTTCATACCAGAGATTCAGCTCCCTAAGAAGTGATTTTATTGCATATTCAATATGTACTGCATGGATGCTAAGATGTAAAATGGCCTGCATCTTACCATATCTTTACTTTTCTTTTGTGTTTTCAAGAAAATTAAGACAGCCAGTATTAAAATTTGCACAGCCAGAATTTACATAGTTCCAAAGCCATAGAGAAATATATCTTCCATGAAAGGCAGTGTAGTGTATGAGTGTGGAGCTTGATTGTCTGGGTTTGAATTCTGCTTCTTGAACTGTGCCTTAGTTTCCTCACCTGTAAAATGGGGAAAGTAATAATATCATGTACCTCAAAAGGGTAGTCTGAGGATTCAATGAATTAATACATGCACAGCACTTAAAATAATGCCTGAAGTACTCTAAAAGTGTTTAATACTTATTATTACATGACGTGCAAAATTCTGTGGGTTAAGAAGGATAGGTAAATCATGTTTTCTTTTCTCAGTGTGTACAATACTACTACGGAAGACACTATATACCTGGTGGACACAATGTCAGTTGTGATACACCAGAACAATTAATCTTCTGCTAGTAAAATGTTTCTTCTTTGTTGGCACTTTTGCATGCTTGAAAATACATGAATTCTGGAATCAGAATACCTTTCCAACCCCTTACTAACTGTATGATCTTAGATAGTAATACTCACGTGACAGCGTTACTTGAATCTTAACTGAGCTATACTATGTGAAAGCCTTGATATATACTAGTTCCTTAACAAAATTAATCTTTTCCCTCTGTCGTGCCAGATGGTTTAAGCCCCTGGAAAATTCACTATGGATTCAATGTGCCCAAAGAAATGACAGTAGAACGTTCTTGGGGTGAAAGGGTTATACCCAACTTTATTTCCATGGTGGCAGGTCAATCATTAAAATCCTGTTCACTCAGAGCAGGTCTACATGCAGCAAGCAGGTCTCTGCCTCTGGGCCTCCCTGCCCGCACAGCCATCCTCTGGCTTTCTGTCCTCGGCCCTTCCACCACTCCAGCCTCTGCTCTGCTCTCCTGCAGCCTTGCAGCCATATCACCGTGTCGCCCAGAGCACTGGGCAGAGCTTTTAACATAGAGTCAATAGCAACGTATTGCCCACACGTGTGCAATTAGCTAGGCAACCAGGGCCAGGTGAGAATCCTGACCACAAGAACTTTTATTTTATCCACATCCTCCTCTAGTAAGGGTGATCCTTACCAATTTAAAAGTGTCAGAATTTTTTATTGCTGAGGTTAATATTTCCTTTGGTTTTTACATAAATAGTATGTCAGTGCTTTGCAAGAGAAGCAATTAGTGTGTCCGTATACAGGTTATTTCATTCAAGTCGTATAACAAAATGAAGTAAGTATTTTTCTTTTCCCTGTTTTATGGAGGTAAATGAATTCTGTGGTATGCTTATTGATGTATCAGTCCCAGTTTCCTTCTTCACTGTACCCATGTCCCTTGCCAAGTAACATGTTAGTGCCCTCCCACTCTGAATATGGGCATTACCATATGATATGCTAATAGGATCTTGTCTTCTAAGATGTAACCAGAGGTTTAACCTACAATGGAATAATTGGGCTTGCTCACTTTCTCTCCTTTCATTGCCATGAAAACATGCCCAGTCTAAATCAATTCAGGTTTGAAGCCACATGACACAAAGGTTAGTCATTACAGTCATTTCATCTGAGGCCATTTTTGATCAACCAACATCCAGCTGATGCCCAGACATGTGAGCAAGGTTAGCCAAGATCAGCAGAGCTGATTACAGGCCAACAAGTGCCAATTTAGGTGAAGCTCAGCCTGGTTCAGCCAGAGCCCACAAACCCATGAGCTGAATAAATGATTATTGTCTTATACAACTGAAGTTTTGTGGTCATTTATTATGTAACACTATTGAGGCAGTAGGTAATTGATATAAACTCAAAAAGGTGATATCTTTTGCTTTAAAGACACAGTTGATGAACTGAAATTTGAACCCAGGTCTATTTGGCTCTAAATGTCATATAGCAAAGAACACACATTCTAGCATTCCTTCCAAGGACATGGCTGTTTGGAAGCACACCCACTATGGTTATCTGTCACCTTTTAGTCATAAAAAATAATTACTATTCTCTTTGTTAAAATGTGAAGTCATTAGCTCTTCCCTTCTATCAATATTGGAAAGCAGTACAATCAGTTCATTGATGTGTTGTAGAATAAATACCAAAGGAATCTTTTTAGCTTGATCTGGAAAACTGAATTCACATTTAAGATGTATTTAATAAAGGATAGAATTTATATCCTTTTAAAGATTACCAAAGTTAAATCAAGACTATTTTGGACATGCAGAAGGAATAGCCTGATTAAAACAATGCAATTTCAGTACACTGAATACATGCCAAAGATAATCTAATTATAGTTCTACCTAATGAAAATGAGCTTTTTTCCTTCCTAGTTAAAATATTCTCCAACACATGAACTTGATTATTTCAAAGGATAAGGTTAAATTGTGGAAGGGAGAGTCAGTTTATTTAGTTCATTTGACAAATTTTATGGAATATATACCATGTGTCAAGGATTGTACTTGACCTTGGGTTTATTGCAAAACTGATATAATGGATTAAAGTATCCAAGAAATGTTGCATTTTTTGAGGTTAGTGAATAGCTGAAATGAAATGACGGGGAAGTTTTTCATTGCATAAGTAATTTGCTTTACATCTATGATTGACTTTTACATGCATTATCCCAACTGATCTGTACAACAATTATGTAGAAAAAGGAATGTTGTTTTTATCTTACCTTAAATAAATTATGGCTTAGTGCTATGATGTGCTTTTCTTAGGGACTTAAAATATATGTTATAAATTGAACATGAAGCCAGCTTTTAATTCTCCTCCCCTAGGCTCTTGACTTTAACACACAATCCTTTCCCACAGTGTGAAGTGTAAAATAGCATATATAAAGGACAAGACTATTACTATATTTTATGGAATCTGCCTTCAGTGTTTAATTTTATGTGCCAACTTGCCTGGTACACCAGGTGCCACAGGTGCCAAGACATTTGGTCAAACATTATTCTGGGTGCATACATGAGGGTGCTTTTGGGTGAGATTAACATTTGACCCAGTAGAATGAGGAAAGTAGACTGTCTTTCCTAATGTGGGTGAGCCTCATACAATTAGTTCAACGTTTGAATAGAAAAAAGGCCAACCTTCCCATAAGTAAGAAAAAATTTCCTCCTCCCTGACTGCCTTGAGGTGGGATATTGGTTTTTCCTGACTTTGGACTCAAACTGATATGTCTGTTCTTAGTGGGTCTTGAGTCTGCAGGTCTCCTTATTGGAGCTGCACCATTGGCTCTACTGGGTCTCCAGCTTGCTAATTAAAGAACTTCATTCCTGCCAGACTCCAAAATTCTCAGCATATTTTCTCTCTCTCTCAATTTCTGTGTGTGTATATATATATATATATATTCTCTAGAGAGAGATAATACATACTTATATATCCTTTATTAAATGCATCTTAATGCAGTTTATATATATATACATCCTATTAGTTCTGCCTTTCTGTAGAATTCTAATACACTGCCATTGATTCATAATGCACATTTATTTTATGTGCCACTAAGACAAAAAGAATTCTGAACAATAATCTAGTGCCACACATGAATTGGCAGATATTTTAATAGTTTTGGAATTTACTTCATCTCTTCTGAAAATTTCTTGAAAATTTATCATGATGTAACTCATATTGCTCAGTATGTGATAGGCATTACTGTTTTCAGAGCTAGACAAGCAAAGTCTGTGCTTGGGGCCCTATGACTCTAGGGCACCATGTTTTGAAGCGTTTTCCTCAAAATTTTAGGTCTTTTATGGTGTCTGGGACCAGCCAGGCCAAAAGTATTCTATGGGTGGAGCACCCTGAGTTCAGATAGGGACTATTTATGCCTCAATCCTTATCTATCTTTTGGTTGAGTTGCTAGACCTATACTCAAAAGATCATTGATGTGTCCCAAGGTCATCTAGGGTCATGAGGCCAGGCCTAGGTTCCAAGAATGCATCTGGTCTTCAAGTGGATTACCTTTTGCTGGATGAACTGGTATTTCTTTTATAGGATTGTATGAGATTCAGGTGATATTACATTTGTGGTCATCATTAACTCGGGACAGTATCAACATTTGAGAGAATCTTTGGAATTAAATATTCACTTATAGCACAATGGATGATGCAGTAACAGGAGTAATGAAATAAGGAACATTAACTAAGATGGCCCTAGGGAAGTCCAGAATGATGATGACATTCTGAGCTTAACTAATTTTCATTTCGAACACAGGGCAAGTTAGGATTCTGGGCTACTGAAAATCTACCACTGACCCTTGGGCTTGAACAACATGTGTGACTTAAAGCATTAGCTCTTACTCCTCTATAGTCCTATCGTGAGGTTTTGTGCATAGGACAGGGTGGTTAAGGTGGCACCTCCTGTTGCTGGCACCCATGGCATTAACCTTACCTTTTCCATAGGCCTTGCATAGCATGTCAGACAGTCTTCCAAGTGAGGCTGTTTCTGTCTTATCTGAGGGTTGTCAAAATATTTGCTTCCTTTTGCCAATGAGTGCTTCTGATCAAATCTTCTATTTCCTTGATATAGTGAGGCTGTTTTACCCCAGATTAGTATAAATCTACACTGGATAAAATATGGACATTCCTTATATAAATAGGATGGCCATTCGCACACCACCCATAGGCCTGTTACTGATGGTATGTAGAAGACAGAGGTTTGATCACCATTAAAAGGAATGACATTCTAGGAACATAGTGATTGGAGCCTAATAAAATGAGGAGAAGACATCGTCGGAAGATGTATTGTTCTACAATTTTTCTTAAAAATTCCCAATGGTACATCTAACATGGCTAGAAAAAATATTATTATTCACACTTTATTCAGTACTCTGAACAAGACTTACACTGTTGAGTATCATCAACTTAGCATGGTGGTAACCTTTCAAAGAACCACTGAAAGGCGGTATTCATATGTATTGTGGTGACTGATGCAGCATCAAGTAAAATAATATAAAGAGCATTGAATAAACATGATTAGGGATAGTGAGGCAGGAAACTGACATTATTTAAATACAAACATTCTGTAATAAAAGTATTGCTAATTTTTCCTCATAGTGATAGGTATGAAACTAGGCAGTAACTGCATATTCAACAATGAACATGAAGAGATGATTTTTGGATCTGATCAGAAAGAGATGGTGCTTCGACATTATGAAGAATCTTCACATGCAGTGATTGTACAATAAAATATGTCAGAACTGATTTTCTTTCCATTATCCTAAATCTTTATTAATAAATTATTGTATCTGAGTCCATGAGTTTTATAATAACAATTTAATGAAATTGTTTTTATAGACAGAGCATCCTCCCCTCACATATTTTACACTAACTCCCATAAACCTATAGGTGGCCCTGGTCATAAATAATCATTTTGCACACATATAAATAAAAAAATATAAGGCATCCTTATATACTTGTGGGAATGTTTGTATCTTCATTGTTGCTTAGCAAGAAATTATGGAATTTCGGTCAATTCACCAAAAGAACTTTTGCTTAACAATTATCAAATTCACCATTGCTCTTTTTCTAAGCCATTCAGTATACAAGATTTTTTTTTTTCACTGCTTTATCATATTGAATCTTTTTTATTGAACTATAGTTGATATACAATCTTATTTTGGTTTCAAGGATAAAACACAATGGTTCAACAGTTACACACGTTATTAAATCCCGACTAGTAACAGTTACTCTCGACATAGGAAGGTGTTGCAGAACCATTAGTTATATTCTCCGTGTTGCACTTCCATCCCCATGACCAATTTATATTATGATTGAGACTTTTGTGCCCTTTTATCCCCCAAACCATTCCTGATGGTAACCACCAGTCACTTCTCAGTGTCTATGAATCTACTATTTTGTTCATTTTGTTTTGCTTTGTTTTGAGATTCCACCAATAAGTGAAATCATATCGTAATTGCCTTTCTTTGCCTGGTTAATTTCACTTAGCATAATACCCTCTAGGTGCATTCATGTTGTAGCAAATAGCAGGATTTCTTTCTTTTTAATAGCTGAGTAACATTTCATTGTATATAGATGTACCACTTCTTTATCCATTCATCTATTGATGGACTTTTTTTTATTTCTTATCTTAGCTATTGTGAATAATGTGGCAGTAAACACAGGGGTGCATATATCTATTTAAATTAGGGAGTTTGTTCTCCTTGGGTAAATTCCTAGAACTGGAGTTACTGGGTTGTATGGTATTTCTATTTTTACTTTCTTGAGGAACCTCCATACTGCTATCCAAAGTAGCTGTAGCAATTTACATTGCGACCAACAATGTACGATGGTTCCCTTTTTTCCACAACCTTGCTAAGATTTGTTATTTCTTGTCTTTGGGATAATGTCCATTCTAGCTAGTGCAAAGTGATTATCTCACTGTGATTTTGATTTGCATTTCCCTGATGACTAGACTAGTCATGTGGAGCATCTTTTCATGTGCCTGTTGGCCTTCTGTATTTCTTCTTTGGAGAAATATTTGTTCAGGTCCTCTGTCCATTTTTTAACCATGTTATTTGTTTTTTTGGTGTTGAGACATATAAGTTCTTTACATATTTTGAATGAATATATTCAAAATTGGGTGAATCATTTACAAATATATTCTCCCATTCTGTAGGTTTCCTTATTGTTCTACTGATGGTGACCTGTGCTATATAGAAGTAATTTACTTTGATGTATTCTCACTTGTTAATTTTTTATTTTATTTCCTTGGTCTGGGGAGATGTCCAGGAGAAAATTTCTCATGCTTATGTTCAAGACATTTTTGCGTATATTTTTTCCCAAGAGTTTTAGGGTTTCATGTCTTACATTTAGGTCTTTAATCCATTTCAACTTTAGTTTTGTGTGTGGAGTTGGACAGGAATCCAGTTTTATTCTCTTGCATGTAACTGTCCAGTTTCCCCAAACCAGATGTTGAAGAGACTGTCTTTTCCTCATTGTATATTCTTGGCTCTGTTCTCACATGTTAATTGACTATAAATGTGTGGCTTTATATCTGGGTTCTGTATGCTGCTCCACTGATCTATGGATCTGTTCTGTGCCAGTACCATACTGCCTAGGTTATGCTAGCTTTGTAGTATAGCTTGAATTCAGTGAGTGTGATACCCACAACTTTTATCTTCTTTCTCAAGATTGCTTTGGCTACCTGGGGTCTTTTGTGGTTCCATATGAATTTTAGGATTGTTTGCTCGTTTTCATTGAAAACTGTCATTTGTGTTTTGAATTGAATATATAAATTGCTTTGGGCAGATGGCCATTTTAACAATATTAATTATTCCTATCCATGAGCATGAAACAAATTTCCATTGATTTGTGTCTTTTTCAGTTTCTCTCATCAATATCTTATAGTTTTCAGAGTACAGGTCTTTCCCCTCTTTGGTTAGGTTGATTCCTTAGTATTTTATTCTTTTTGATGCAATTGTAAATGGAATTGTTTCACTGATTTTCCTTTCTGCTAGTTTGTTAGTATATAGGAAAGCCCCAAATTTCTATTAATTTGTATCCCATGAAATTTCTGTATCCAGTTATTAGTTATAATAGTCCTTTGTTGTAGTCTTCAGGGTTTTCTATATGTAATATCTCATCACCTGCAAATATTGACAATTTTATTCCTTCCTTACCAGTTTGAATGCCTTTTATCTTTTTATGTTGACTGATTGCCATAGCAAGGACTTCCACTCCTATGTTGAATAAAAGTGGTGAAAGTGAATATCCTTGTTCCTCATTTTAGAGGAATAGTTTTCAGCTTTTTGCCGCTGAGTATGATGTTATCTGAGGATTTGTCATATATGGCATTTATTATATTTAGGTACATACCCTCTATACCCATTCTGTTGAGACTTATCAAAAATGGGTGTTGAATTTTGTCAAATGCTTCTTCTGCATCTATTGAAATGGTCATATGGTTTTTGTCCTTTTTTTTTAATATGTTGTATCACATTGATTGACTCATGAACATTGTACCATCCTTGAATCACTTGAATAAATCCCACTTTGTCATGATGTATAATCCTTCTGATTTGTTTTTTAAGTTGGTTTCCTAATGTTTTGCTGAGGCTTTTTCCATCTATGTTCATCAGGGATATGGATCTACAATTTTTTTTTTGTAGTATAGTTTTGGTATTAGAGACATGCTGGTTTTATAGAATGAATCTGGAAATATTCTCTCCTTTTCTACTGTTTGGAATATTTTAAAAAGGGTGGTTGTTAGCTCTTCTTTAAATGTTTGATAGAATTCACCTGTGAAAACATCTGGAACTGGATTTTTCTGTTTTTGGAATTTTTTGATTACCAATTTAATTTTGTTGCTGGTACTGGGATGTTCAGATTTTCTGTTTCTTCCTGGGTCAGTCTTGGAAAGTTGTACTTTTCTAGGAATTTGCTCATTTCTTCTAGGTTGTCCAATTTATTGACATAGAATTTTTCATAGTATTCTCTAATAATTCTTTATATTTCTGTGGTACAAGTTGTGAATATATTTTTTAATTTCTGAATTTATATGTGTCCTCTCTTTTTTTCTTGATAAGTCTGGCAACAGGTTTGTCTATTTATTTTCCCAAACAACCATGTGACATAATGAGTCTTAGGAAATACATATTTGGTCATCCAAATGACGAAATATATATTTCTCAGGTATATTCGGTATTCACTCACAGTTCCTGAAAACACTGCAGCATCTTAATGGTGTAATGTGTGTTTGTCATATTAATGAGAGACTTTTGGGACCCCCACCCAAGGGCAGGGGCTGGAGGCTGAACCAGCCAATGGACAATAATTTAGTCAATCATAATTATGAAATAAAGCCCTCACAAAACTCCTGAGAAGAGCTTATAGTGGTCTGTTCTGTTGGATCATGCTTCTCAGTCTGGGAGGGGTTCTGTGCTTGGGGAACCAGAATGCCTCCACAATCCACTGAGCCAGGCCCCAAGCTCCATGAGAATAGAAGCTCCTTTATTTGGGACCTTGCCCTATGTAGCTCTTCATCTGATTGTTAACTTGTATCCTTTATGAAATCCTTTATTAAATTGGTAAGCATAAGTGTTTTCAAGAGTTCTTTGATCCACTTTAGCAAATTAATTGAGCATAGGGGGAGGTCACTGGAATCTCCAATCTGTAGCCAGTAGGTCAGAGGCTCAGGTAACTGCCTGGGGCTTGTGTGGGGCACCTGGAGTGGGGGGAATTGGGCAGCCTTGTAGGATGGAGTCCTTATCCTGGGGAATTTGGTACTGTCTCTAGGCAGATAGCATCATAATTGAGTTGAGTTGTCAGATACTCTGCTGGTGTTTGAGAATTGGTATTATGTGTGGGGAGACACCCACCCACATATTTACACATATTGGAATCAGGTATTGGAACCCAAAAGGAGTTATACTACTATTATTGCTGTTTATAATACTATTACTATTGTATGTATGTAGGAAAAGACACCATTGCAAACAGCTCTTGGATTCATTGATTTTTTTCTATTGTTTTATTCTCTATTATATTTATTTCTACTCTGATCTTTATCATGTCCATCCTTCTACTAACTTTAGGTTTCATTTGTTCTTTTTCTAGGTTCTTTAGTTGTGAGTTTAACCTATTTATTTGGGATTGTTCTTGTTTCTTGAGGTAGGCCTGTATTGCTATGTACTTCCATCTTAGAACTGCTTTTGTAGAATCCCACATATTTCAAACTGTTGTATTTTTGTTTTCATTTGTCTCCATCTATTGCCTGATTTCTTCTTTGTTTTTTCATTGATGCATTGATTATTTAGAAGCATGATCTTTAGCCTCAAGGAGTATGTGGGATTTTTTTCTTTTTTTTTCACATGTAATTAATTTCTAATTTCAAACCTTTGTGATCTGAAAAGATGCTTGACAAAATTTCAATCTTTTCAAATTTATTGAGGCTCTTTTTGTGTTCTAATATGTGATCTGTTCTGAAGAATGTTCCATGAACACTTGAGAAAAGTGTGTATCTTGCTCCTTTTGAGAGGAATTATCTGTATACATCTATTAAATCCATCTGATCTAGTGTGTTGTTCAGTGCTACTGTTTTGTTATTTATTTTATGTCTGGATAATCTGTCCATTGATGTAAGTGAGGTGTTAATATCCCCTAATATGACTGAGTTGCAGTCTATTCCTATCTTTAGTTCTGTTAGTATTTGTTTTACATATTTAGGTGCTCCTGTGTTTGATGCATAGGTATTTGTAATGGTTATATCCTCTTGTTGGACTGATCTCTTCATCATTATATAATGTCCTTTTTTGCCTCTTTTTACTTTCTTTGTTTTGAAGTCTATTTTGTCTGATACAAGTACTGCAACTCCTACTTTTTCTCCCTTTTATTTGCATGAAATATCTTTTTTCATCCTTTCACTTTCAGTCTGTGGATGTCTTTAGGTCTGAAATGAGTCACTTTTAGGCAGCATGTAGATAGGTCTTGTTTCTATCCATTCTGCCACTCTGTGTCTGTTTTTGCATTTAGGCCATTTACATTTACAGAAGTTATTGATAGGTATGTGCTTATTGTCATTGTATTCATTGTTTTATGGTTGTTTTGTAGTTCCTCTTTGGTCTTTTTTCCTCTCATACTCTTCTCTTGTGTATTTGTTTTCTTTTTTGCTGTGGTTGGATTTCTTTTTTAAAAGTTCTTTGTTTATCAATTATAGGGTTTAGGTTTGTGGTTACCATAAGGTTCATGGATAGTTTCCTAAATATATAAGTCTATATTAATTTCATGGTTGCTCTATTTGAAACACAACTTAAAAGTACTTATTGTTTCTTCATCCTCCTCCACACTTTATGTATCAGATATCATATATCAGATATCATAATGTGCACTTTTTGTGTATCCTTTACTGATATTTTTGTATCATTGATTTTAGTACTATTTTTAAACTTCATACTTGCTTGATAAGTCATTGCTCTACTACCTTTATGGTGGGTTTGTTTTAAGTGATGAAAAGTATTTAGGCTTAGGAATATTTCCATGTACAGAAGTCCCTGCAAGGTCAGTGTAGTGGAGATGAATTCTTTTAACTTTCATTTATCAGAGAAAATTTTCATCTCTATTTCAATTTTAAATGATAACCTGCTGGTAGAGTATTCTTGGTTGGAGGTTCTTCTCTTTCAAAACATTAAGTATTTCATGTCACTCGCTACATTCCTGTAAAATTTCTGCTGAGAAATCTGTTGATAGCCTTATATGTAACTGTCTGACTTTCTCTTGTTGTTTTTAAGATTCTTTCTTTATCTTTAATCTTTGCCATTTCAATTACTATGTGACTTGTTTTCCTGGAGTTCCTTTTGTTAGGGACAATCTTAACATCCAGGATCTGAGTGTCTATTTCCTTCCCCAGGTTAGGGAATTTTTCAGCAATTATTTCTTCAAGGAGACTTTCTACTCCTTTGTCTTGCTCTTCTCCTTCTAGTACCCCTATTATGTGAATATTATTCCATTTGGAGTTGTCACACAGCTCTCTTAGCATCCTCTCATTTCTAGAGATTCTATTATTTCTCTTCCTCAGTTTCATTGTTTTCCTCTTCTCTAATGTCCATCTCATTTATTACCTCAATTTACATCAATCTATTATTCATTCCCTCTATTGTATTTTTCACTTCGGTCACTGTATTCTTAAGCTCTGAGTAGTTCTTTTTCAACTCTTCTTTGTCTTGTTGAAATCCTCCCTGATATTTTCCATACTTTTCCACAGATCAGTGAACATATTTATGACTGTTACTTTGAAATATTTACAAAGAAGATTCGTGATCTCTGTTTAATTTAGCCCACTTTTTGGTGTGTCATGATGAACTTATGTTTGGACCATAGTTTTCTGCCTCCTTATTTTGGCTGAGTTTGTGTTTCTTCCTTTGCATTAGATAGATCCTAGATGTCTCCTGGCCTACTGAATAATGTCTTCATGAAGAAGGCATCCTGTGGTGGTCAGAAGCTCAAGACTCTTTACTATCCAGGGCTTGATTCTCCTTTTTGGTGGAGCCCCAGTTGCTGTTGATGTGCAATGAATGTGGCCACATTTTTGCCTGTCTTGTGGAAGTTCTCAATCTGTCAACACAAAACCTTTGTGAGAGCAGTTCCGGGAAGATGGCGGCGTGAGCAGGGCGGCACAAATCTCCTCCCAAAACTATATATATCTATGAAAATACAGCAAAAACAACTATTCCTAAAGAGAGACCAGAATACACAGGAAAGCGCACAGCATGCAGCTACACCTGAGAGGACATAGCACCCCAATAGGTGGGTAAGATAGGAGCCACGACCGAGCGGGAACCGAGCACTCACCCACACTAGCGCACCGGCAGGAGGAGAGGATTCAGAGCCGGGAGGGAGTGGAAGTACACCACGCAAAATAAGCAGCCCTGGTGATCTCCACAGGGAGTGCTGACACACATCGCATGGTACAGCAGAGATTGGAGAGACAGAGGGTGTAGGATCTGAATGGAGAACATGCCAGGGTGCTTGCAGCCAGCACCCAGGAAAGAAAAAAAAAAAGAAAGAAAACTGTTTTTTTCAGCAGTCATAAAGGGACAGGAGCCCAGTGGAGGAGCTGGATCACACCGGCACACAGCCAGCAGGCTGGGAGTCCTGGGGAGTTTCGGACCCCTTAACTGGCAACTAGGAAAGGGTGGCAACACATAGACTTCCCACACAGATCAACAGCCTCCCATTTGTTTCCACACCGGCCAGAGCTATAAAGGGCCCTGCGGTGTGGCGTGGGCATGGATGCAGAATAATGGAGCAAACGAGCCACCTACAGGACCCCACAGAATCTACTCCCAGTGGGCGTGTTTTTTTTGTTTGTTTGTATTGTTTTGTTTTTTCTTGTTTCTTTTTCTTTTTTCTTTTCTTTTCTTTCTTTCTTCCTTTTTTTCTTTCTCTCGTTTTTTTCTCTTTTTATTTTTAAAGTCTTAAAGAGACCAGCTGACATATGTGGCAACTACCAGCGACCACTTCTATAGCCATGAAAAAACAGAGGAATATGGTCCAGAATAAGATCAACCAGACAACCCCAGAGAGGGAGCGTGAAGGGATGGAAATGCACAATCTCCCTGAAAAAGAATTCAGAATAAAAGTCATAACCATGCTGATGGATCTACAGGGAAATGTGCAAGAGCTGAGGGAGGAAGTGAAGGAAGTGAGGAAAGACAATGCAGAAATCAGACACGCAATCGATGGGCTTAACAGCAGACTGGATGAGATGCATGAGACTGTTAATGTAATAGAAATCAGAGAGCAGGAATACAGAGAAGCTGAGGCAGAGAGAGATAAAAGGATCTGTAGGAATGAAAGAATATTGAGAACCGCATGACCAATTCAAATGGAACAATATTTGCATTATAGGAGTACCAGAGGAAGAAGAGAGAGAAAAAGGGGTAGAAAGTGTCTCTGAAGAAATAATTGCTGAAAACTTTCCCTCGCTGGGGAAGGAAATAGTCTCGCAGTCCATGGAAGCCCACAGATATCCCAACACAAGACACCCAAGGAAGACAACACCAAGACACATAATACATAAAATGGCAAAGATCAAACATGAAGACAGAGTATTAAAGGCAGCTAGAGAGAGAAAAAAGATCACCTACAAAGGAAAACCCATCAGATTATCATCAGAATTCTCAACAGAAACCATACAGGCCAGAAGAGAATGGCATGATATATTTAACGTAATGAAACAGAAGGTCTTCTAACCAAGATTATTGTATCCAGCATGATTATCATTTAAATATGATGGAGGAATTAAACAATTTCCAGACAAACGAAAGTTGAGAGAGTTTGCCTCTCATAAACCACCACTACAGAATATCTTAAACGGACTGCTCTAGAGGGAAGGACCCCTAAGGCTAAAAAGATGTCAAAAGAGAAAATAATATCATAGCAAAGAAAGCAGACCATCCAAATACTAACTAGAGGCAAAGGATAAAACACTTAGTATATAAAGAATGGAGGACTAAGAATAAGAAGGGAGAGAAATAAAGAAACATCAGATGGTGTTTACAATTACTTAACAAGAAAGTTAAGTTAGATTGTTAGAGAGTACAGAAGCAACCCTTGAAACTTTGGTAACCATGAATCTAAAGCCAGCAATGGCAGTAAGTACATATCTATCGATAATCATCAAAAATATAAATGGACTGAATTCACCAATCAAAAGACACAGAGTAACAGAATGGATAAAAAAGCAAGACACATCTCTATGCTGTTTACAATAGTCTCACCTCAAACCCAAAATATACACAGACTAAAAGTGAAGGGATGGAAAAAGATATTTCATGCAAACAACAAAGAGAAAAAAGCAGGTGTTGCAGTACTTGTATCAGACAAAATAAACTTCAAAACGAAGGAAGTAGCAAGAGATAAAGAAGCACATTACATAATGATAAAGGGGTCAGTCCAACAAGAAGATATAACCATTATAAATATATATGTTCCCAACACAGGTGCGCCAGCATATGTGAAACAAACACTAACAGAATTACAGGAGGAAATAGACAGCAATTCATTCATTTTAGGAAAGTTCAACACAACACCCACTCCAAAGGACAGATCAACCAGACAGAGAATAAGTAAAGACACAGAGGCACTGAACAACACACTAGAAGAGATGGACCTAACAGACACCTACAGAACTCTGCACAGAAAAGCAGCAGGATACACATTCTTCTCAAGTACACATGGAACATTTTCCAGAATAGACCACATACTAGACCACAAAAACAACATCAGTAAATTAAAAAATATTGAAACCCTACCAAACAACTTCTCAGATCACCAAGGTATAAAACAAGAAATAAATTTTAGAAATAAACCAAAAAGGCTCACAAATACATGGAGATTTAAAAACATTCTCCTAATTAATCAATGGGATAATGACCAAATCAAAGCAAAAATCAACAAATATATGGGGACTAATGACAACAACACAAAGCTACAACTTCTGTGTGACACAGCAAAGGCAGTTCTAAGAGGAAAGTATATTGTAATCCAGGCCTATTTAAAGAAGGAAGAACATTTACAAATGAAATGTCTAAAGACACAATTACTGAAATTGGAAAAAGGAGAACAAATGAGGCCCAAAGTCACCAGAAGGAGGGACATAATGAAGATCAGAGAAGAAATAAATAAAATTGAGAAGAATGAAACAGTAGAAAAAAATCAAAGAAACCAAGAGCTGGTTCTTTGAAAAAATAAACAAAATAGATAAACCCCTAGGCAGATTATTAAGAGAAAAAGAGAATCTACACACATAAACAGAATCAGAAATGAGAAAGGAAAAATAACGATCAGACCCCACAAAAATACAAAGAATTATAAGAGAATATTATGAAAATCTACATGCAAACAAGCTGGAAAACCTAAAAGAAATGGACAACTTCTTAGAAAAATACAACTGACCAAGACTGACCAAGCAAGAAACAGAAATACTTAACAGACCAATCACAAGCAAAGAAATTGAGTAGGTAATCAAAAAAACTACCCAAGAACAAAATCCCCAGACGGGATGGACTCACCTCTGAATTCTACCAGACATATAGAGAAGAAATAACAATCATTCTCCTTTAAGTTTTCCAAAAATATAGAAGAGGAGTGAATACTTCCAAACTCATTCTATAAACCCAGCATCACTCTATTACAAAAACCAGGCAAAGACCTTACCAAAAAAGAAAATTTAGAGACCAATATCCCTGATGAATATAGATGCATAAATATTCAAAAAAATATTAGCAAACTGAATTCAAAAACACATCAAGAGGATCATACACCATGATCACCTGGGATTCATCCCAGGGATGCAAGGATGTTACAACATTCGAAAATCCTTCAACGTCATCCACCACATCAACAAAAAGAATAACAAAAACATGATCATCTCCACAAATGCTGAAAAAGCATTTGACAAAATTCAGCATCCATTCATGATTAAATCTCTCAATAAAATGGGTATAGACGGCAAGTACCTCAACATCATAAATGCCATATATGACAAAACCACAGCTAACATCATACTTCACAGCGAGAAGCTGAAACCTTTTCATCTAAGATTGGGAACAAGACAGGGATGCCCACTCTCTCCACTGTTATTCAACATAGTACTGCAGGTCCTAGCCACGACAATCAGACAAAACCAAGACATACAAGGCATCCAGATTTCTAAAGAAGACGTCAAATTGTCACTATTAGCAGATGACATGATACTGTACATTAAAAACCCTAAAGACTCCACTCCAAAACTACTAAAACTAATATCTGAATTCAGCAAAGTTGAAGGATACAAAATTAACACACAGAAATCTGTTGCTTTCCTATACACTAATGATGAACTAACAGAAAGAGAAATCAGGAAAACAATTCCTTTCACAATTACATCAAAAAGAATAAAATACCTAGGAATAAACCTAAGGAAGGAAGTGAAAGACCTATACTCTGAAAACTACAAGACACTCCTAAGAGAAATTAAAGAGGACACTAACAAATGGAAATGCATCCCATGCTCTTGGCTAGGAAGAATAAATATTGTCAAAATGGCTATTCTACCTTAAGCAATCTACAGATTCAATGCAATCCCTATCAAACTACCAAGAGCTTTCTTCAATGAACTTGAACAAATGATTCTAAAATTCATATGAAACCACAAAAGACCCCGAATAGCCAAAGCAATCCTGAGATGGAGGAATAAAACAGGGGGTATTATGCTCCCTGACTTCAAGCTCTACTACAAAGCCACAGTAATCAAGACAATTTGGTACTGGCACAAATGGAGGCCCAAGGACCAGTGGAACAGAATAGAAAATCTGAACATTAACCCAAACATATACAGTCAATTAATATTTGATAAAGGAGCCTTGGATATACAATGGGGAGATGACAGCCTCCTCAGCAGCTGGTTTTGGAAAAACTGGACAGCTACATGTAAGAGAATGAAAGTGGACTACTGTCTAGCCCCATACACAAAGGTAAACTCAAGGTGGATCAAAGACCTGAATGTAAGTCAGGAAACCATAAAACTCTTAGAAAAAAACAAAGGCAAACATCTCTTGGACATAAACATGAACGACTTCTTCGTGAACATATCTTCCCGGGCTAAAGAAACAAAAGCAAAAATGAACAAGTGGCACCATAGGAAGCTGAAAAGCTTCTGTACCGCAAAGGACACCGTCAATAGAACAAAAAGACGTCCTACAGTATGGGAGAATATATTCATAAATGATGTATCTGATAAAGGGTTAACATCCAAAATATATAAACAACACTGGCACCT